>JAGFMF010011662.1:2262022-2460278 GCA_019455555.1 Galemys pyrenaicus
CCCCTAGTTTCTCATTTCTGATTGCTGAATAATATTCCATTGTGTATATGTACCACATCTTCTTGATCCAGTCATCTACTTTTGGGCTTCTGGGTTGTTGGAATCCACACATCATGGCAAGGGTCATTTTCCGCTGTTAATGGAAATTAGGACATCAGGAGAACTAAGCTGGAGGTGAGGCGCTGCAAGAAGTTGAGTTTGGGGTTGGATTCTCAAAGACACATCCGGGACACCCACATGTGGATTGATGCTTCCAAAGGCATCACTGGAAGGCCAGACAAAAGTCCAAACTGCTGAAGCAAAGCAAGTGCATGCATGAAATTACTTGCTAAACTCAAAGACTGTTGGTCATTTTCCCCTTGATTTTATTTCTTTGATTTTTATAGTCGGTAAAACAAAATACACAATAAAATTCAAATATATAAGAGTTGGATTTTATCTAGTGATAAATTCATCTTCTTATTTATTCTCTAATGGTCAAAAAATTTTTAACTGTTGTACTTCTGAAATATTTAATTTTCAAATAATAATTATTTAATGCTTGCTTAAATTATTTAATCTAGAATTATTTAATTTTAGAATGAATAAATAAATGTTTATTAAATTACTTAATTTTTATCTAATCATGTAAAATTATTTAATTTTGCTCTTTCATTCTTAATGAACAGAATACTGATTAGTAAATATCTTACACATAAGAAGGATTACACTCAATATGCAAATCACTTGGCAACTCTGGGGCCTTTTAATGAATTTTGGAGGATATTTTTTCCTTCAAGCACTAAGTGGATTTTAGATTCTGGATAGTTTTCCCATCTCCTAGGGCTGTCGGAGCACTCAGGGTTGACCAGCTGGCTGGCCTCGCGTCCATAAGCATCTCACACTGCCTGGACTTCAGAGCCTCTGTTTATGCTCTTTTTCAGAGGCATTGTAATCATCAAACCTGAGACCCCAGGTGTGGGTTAGACCTGGAGCTGGTGCACCACCCCACAGGCTGCTGGCTCTGGCATGTGGATCTTTCCATCAGCCTGCAAATGGCTTAAGAGCAAGGACCAACAGGGAGGACCGCGCGCTCAGTGAGGCCGTGGGGATGAACTGGGGTGTGCATCTGCCAACTGGGATCCTTCATCACCTCCAATGCCGGTGTCTTGGCGGAAGCAGCTGGTGTCTTTCAGCACAGTTACTGGGCACCCACCCACGTCTCAGACAGGCTGACGGTTCCGGGACATGAGTTGGGGTGCTGTGCTGCACTAACCAGACCAGCTGTGGATGAGCCTCAGTCTACGATCTCCCCCAGTTCCTAGGGCCTTCATGGTATAGAAATATGCCGCTGACTCACGTTCACACCTCACCTCGGACATCTCCAGTGGCCAGCACTAACCCAGGACCAGACAAGGAAGGTATCTGGGAGACATAGCTTTGGCATAGCTAGGTCGACATAGCACAGCTCTAAGAATCTCCACTCATAATATTTGTATTTTATGAGTTATCTCTGCATAGAATATTAATAGACATTGGACCATAAAAAATCTCCTCCTGGATTATGTTTCTCATGATTTTGACTAAGAACAGTTTTGAGTAAAATTTGGCCACAGGATTTAAAATTCCCAAATTAATCCCTCAAGCACCTTGCTTGTATTTGAGTGTCTTTGAGTTCCTGTAGACAGCACTGAAGCATGAGTGGAGCAATTGGGGAGCCTTTTTATTTTTTTAAGATTTATTTATTTATGCATACAATAGCTGGGGTATAGGTACATAATATCTGGGGGACAGCCATGGGAGGTGAGAGGATTCACCAGAGACAGGCGGGGAGCAGATCTGCTGAAATACACTGCTGAGGGGAGCAGTGGGTGAGGCAGGAGAGGTCTGCTGCACCATGTGAGTCCCCTCCCTGGCCGGGGATCTAATTCATGCTGCTGTGCAGTAGATGCTTCATAGTGTGGCACTCAACCCACTGTGCCACCAGGGAGGCCCCAAAAAAGAAACTTTCTTTGAAAGCCACTTCTTAAAGCCCTTGAGCAATGAGCTTTTAATGATCTATCACTTTCTTCTTGGTAAAATTCATCAGATTCATCTTGGTCAGATTCATCTGTTCATTAGAAAACTTAAGAACTCCTGTTTGATTCTCATCTGAGTTTGCAATCATTTCTTTTTTCCTCATATTATGTAATAAAGCAAGCATACCAGTAATATTGTAATTTACATTTTGGGTTCTGTGAAAAGCAATGGTTTCTTTGCACATAATATAAAAACAACTTTTAGATATATGTCTTGCAAAATATAGAGGTAAGGCATGTAGATTGATGGATAGATGGACTGGTGGATGGGTAGGTGGATAGATAGGTATATTGAGTGTCAAAGGGAAAGATACTGTTTGAACCATTTATTTCTTATTCCTTTTTAAAACCAAGGATCCACTTTTTGAAGTTTAGAAAGATATATCCACCAAGGAAATCTTATGAAATAAAATCTCTGTGGCTTTATCCATACATATATCAAAATATCTTCTGGAATTTGAGCATTTGGAGTGAAATTATAAAACATCCATAGTTAAAACCTCTCATTTAAATATAGGAAATTGAGACTCTGAGAATGTCAGTGATGGACTTAAGTACAGAAGCTACATTTTGGACCTATATTTTGTAAAACTACTGCTTTCTGGGCTTACCTGGTGGCTCTAGGGTTAAAGTATTAGAATTATAAAGTTATCAGCAGCTATTGTGGCACCAGTTCGATCCCCAGCCAGGGAGGGGACCCACAGGGCGCAGCAGACCTCTCCTGTCTCACTCGCTGCTCCCCTCAGCAGTGGATTTCAGTCCATCTGCCTGTTCTGCTCCCCGCTCTGTCTCTGGTGAATCTTCTAACCCTCCCCCCAACACACACACACCTCTGGCCTACACCTTAGTTCTTGTGTGCATAAATAAAAATTAAATATAAATCTTTAATAGTAAAAAAAAAACTTACTGCTTTCTGCTATGCCATGTGGAGAAATTCATGGCCTAAACAACTTGTATGTCAAGTAGTCTCATTTGATCAAACACCATGCAAATGTTAATGCTAGAATAGACTTAGCTCTTCATCTACACCAAATCATAATATACCTCCAGGATTCTAGTCTCGTTAAACCATTGCTTGAGACTGGATATTTAATTTTTTTTAAAGATTTTTTTTATGGTAAAAATTCATCAGATTCATCTTGGTCAGATTCATCTGTTCATTAGAAAACTTAAGAACTCCTGTTTGATTCTCATCTGAGTTTGCAATCATTTCTTTTTTCCTCATATTATGTAATAAAGCAAGCATACCAGTAATATTGTAATTTACATTTTGGGTTCTGTGAAAAGCAATGGTTTCTTTGCACATAATATAAAAACAACTTTTAGACATATGCCTTAAAGAACTGGGGTGTAGGCCACCAGAGACAGAGTGGGGAGCAGAGCAGGCAGATCTACTGAAATCCACTGCTGAGGGGAGCACCCCAGAGACAGGAGAGGTCAGCTGCACCATTTGGGTCAGTTCCCTGGCCAGGGATCAAACTCATGTTGCAGTGGTTGGCAATAGCCTGATAGCGCTGAGACTTTAACCACTGTACCACCAAGGAGGCCCTGGATTTTTAACATTTAGTTGAGAGATTGGTGACCGTTTTAGATGTGAGCATGGCATTGTGGCTATATTTTGTTTTAAGTTCTCTTTTAGAAATACACACGGAGATGTTTTTAGATGAAATGATCTGATGTTTGGGATGATGAATTTGCTTCAAAATGAAATAGTGTTGGGGAAAAATGATGAAACAAGACTAGCCTTATCTGATAATTATTGTGACTGGATGATACATACGTGCACACTTTACTGTTTCCTCTACTTCTATTAATGTGGGCGATTTTTCATAACAGAAAGCTAACTTCAAAAAGCACTACCAGTGGAACATTAAGGTGATGAGCATAGGCGCTGGAGAATTCATTCTGGACCTGCCACTTATTAGTTCTCCATCTGTTAGTGGTTGTAGAGTTTCTTCTTCATAGGGTTGTAAAAATTAAGTGATATAACATACATATTCTCCTTAATATGGCCCCTACCACACTTGTGAGCACTCATTTTACCAGATGTATTCTCACCGTTATCATTATTTGAAATAAAAATGCCTCATCTCCATGGCTTTCTATTTTGCTCCATACCTACTACAGTGGTTAAAAGGGAAATTTTAAGAAGTGAGTACCATCATCCTAAGTATCTGGTCGGGAGAGCACTCACTGAAGTTTCAAATAGCTTGCACACCAGATGTTAAAGGGTGCAGAACGGAAAACACACAGTCTTGATTATAAAGACAAACTTGACCAAAATCAAACCGATCTGCCATCCTGCTGATGTCTGCTGACACGTGGGCATCACAGGTGATTTCGAGCCCTGGGACTGTAGTACCAGCCACTGCCAAAGGGCTGCCCCACATGGCTGCCTTAGGCACCTCTGCTCCTGCTGGGCTTCCCTCTTGTCCTCAGTTCCCTTCCACAGTTGATCTTCCTGTCTTTTCTTTGTGGAGAAGTAACATTATTAATGGGGCGGGGAGACCACAGGATTTGTGTGCAGAGCCAGGCTGGCAGAGGGAAGGCCGTAGTAAGGATACCCTTAGCCACCGAGAAGGAACCAGCACTTTATTCATAATGTAGACCCCTTTCAAATAAACAGTCAAGATGTGTTGCCTTGCACTCTTGGGGAGTCGTCAGTATTTTGCCTGTGCCCCTTTCAGACACTGTGGGGACGGGGGAACACAACCTGGCATTGTCAATTCACAGACACATTAGGAAATGCAAACAGTCATCACCTGTGAAGAGAGGTCTCTGGCTTTAAAATACTGCAAGAGGCTATACGCCGTCGGGAGTGCTAGCCACCGCCACCCCACACCACGTGACCTCCTCTCCTGCCTCCCCCACCATTTCCGTTGCCACCCCCCACACCCCAGCAGCCTGACCCAGCTTCGGGGTCTCTGTGCTTGTTTTTCCTCCACCTCGAACACCGAGATGGCTCCCTGACTTGCTTCCTAGTGTTTGATCAAAGACAGCCCTTATGGGGTAAGGCCCCCTGACAAAAGGTTAATGCTGTAGACCACTGTCTGACCCTGCGTTCCTCACCCCTTCTCTCTGCTTCGTGATTCTGCGTAATTGTGCCCTCTTGTAACATGCTATGTAATTTAGTTTGTTCTGAACCCCCCCACTCCAAGAAGGCATGTATTTGTATTGTTGCCTGGCAGATAGTCAGCCTTAAATAACTATCTGGTTAATTGAAAGAATGACAAAGAATGAGTGAACAGGAAGTAAGTACTGAGAGGTAGTGGAAAGCTGCGCTGCCCTGAGTCCCAGCATTCTGTGAGGATCTGGTTCACCTGAGACTTTATTTTTTTAAGATTTATTTATGCATGTAAGAGCTGGGGTACAGGCCAGAGTCTCAGAAGGTGAGAGGAGTCACCAGAGACAAAGCAGGGAGCAGAACAGGCAGATCAACTGAAACACACTGCTAGGGGAGCAGCAGGGAGGCAGGAGAGGTCTGCTGTGCCATATAGGTCCCCTTCCTGGCTGGGGATCGAACTAGCGCTGCTGTGTCTCGGATGCTGCACAGTGCAGCGCTCAACCCACTGCGCCACCAGGAGGTCCTCACCCCAGACTTTTGCCACAGTGACAGGTCTCGCCTTTCTGGGAGACCTGCCCTGTGATCTTTTCCCTCACCCATTTATAAGCTCCTCTTCTCAGCTCAGTAAGTCCCATGTTCACGGGAAGGCCCCACATGGGTGGCTGGAGGGTTGGGGCCCCAGCGCTGGGGCATGGAGCTTCCAGATCTGAGTGGGATCTCGTGTCTCTTCGATCACTTCTTAAATGTCTTAGGAAAAAATTCTCCGAAATTTTAAAACATCCATTTAAACTATTTTACAGAAACATTCAAGAGAAGACAGTTTTATTAATCTAAGTGCAGAGAAGAAGCTCGGCTGTTTGCAAAGCCTCCCCAGTATGGGGAGCCCTCACGCTGCTCCCTTGAACACATTAAGGGCATTTATTATGGAAGCATTTACTTGCATAAACTGTTTAAAGGTGATGTTTTAGAAAAATTTGTGCTTTCTTAAGAATGTCAAAAGTAATCTTTCTATAGCAGCTGAAGGACGTATATCAGGTTATTTAGGAAATTTTTTCTTCTGAAGGACTAGGAGACTCAACCCACTCAGCCTTACCTCCCAGACTTCCATGGTGTCCATCCCTAAGTCCGCAGCTGTCTGCGATAAAACTAGGCAGTGGTTTCTGCAGGGTAATGCTCAGCATATAAAATAAGGGGGAAGCACAGTCTTGCCTGGAACTCTTCCCTTCTCGGGTGTTCTCAGCCAGCGGGGTCTGTGGTCCTGCGTTTAAATACCAGTCTTTTTAAAGACTCTTATATGACATATCGGTTGGACTGCAATTTATATCAATTTTCCTATTGTATGAAGAAAACTCTCAGAATAAGACCTGTCAGAAGGTGACAGCTGTTTTTTGTTGGATGTAGATTTAAGTAAACAGTTAAGACAGTGGAGCTTTTACTAAGATGATTTAATAAAGCTCATTAATGTTGTTGATTTACATAGCTGACCGGAATAGAATACAAAACTCATCTCTGCTCTCCAGTAATATGCCATCAAAATAAATTGATGTATTAAATGCACTGCCAAGGTTAAGTTTCAATTCTAAATGTAATCCAACTTGCTAAGACAAGAACCACAAAGAAAGAAATACTGAGAAATAATTTACATTTATTCTCCTTTGTTTCTAACCCATGCAGAGAGCTCAGTGTACATCATCAGGAAAGGATTAATAACATTTTCACTGTTACGGGGGAAAAAAAGACTGAGTTTTTTTTTGAGATGATAGATCAAAGCTATTAAATTAATCAATATAAAAGCCAATGAGTAGTTAGAACAAGGCTTGAGTGCTCAGAAAACATCCCTGTTCTCTATCAGTGAAATGCATGAGAGTGAGTCAGCAGGAAAGCATGTGACTCAGCAAAAGTCACCCCTATATCTGAACTGTGACTCACGGTTCTGAGCCTGGGTGCATTACAGTGATCAGTTGTTGTTTTCTAGTTCTGTGCTCAGTGCTCTCACTTCTAATTCACCACCTGTTGGTTGAAGATGTCATCCTTGATGTGTGTGGTTTTGTGTGTGTGTTAAGGTCTCTTCAATTTTATGGGATGAATAGATGAAGGGGGTGGGGGGACTGTGATTTACATCTCATTCCAGTATTTCTGATTGTTGATAACTTAGCTGTGAAACTTGTAAAATGTGAGAATTAGACTCCGAACAGTAATAATAAAATACTTGACCATTTCTGTTGAGTGTTTATTTGAACGTTTGAGGATTTATCTGAAAAGTATTTGGAGTCATTTTTGAACACCTGTTCCTTCTGTCCTCCCAGCAAGCCATGAGGATCACTAGCCCCATTGCAGAGCTGAGGGGTTCCTTGGTGCAGGAGACCCCTGCAGAGCCTCATGCTCTCAGGGGGAGCACCAGATGGGCGCCACCACTCAACCCCTACACCACAACGCCTTTCCCATAGCATGAATACTAGTGCATATGAGGCAGTGTAAAAACTGTGCCTCAAGAAAGAACATGGGTTTGGAGTCGGCCAGATGCGTTCAAGTCGAAGCTGTGCCCCAGAGAAAGAATGTGGACTTGAGCAAGTTATTTACTTGTCTATGCCTCATTCACTGCAATGTAAAATGGACTTAATAAAACAGGGCCCGGTAAACAGCTTACCTGCCTCAGGTGCCCTAGGTCTCCCTTCTGTGGCTCCTTCCCTTCTACTCCCCTCTACCTCCCTGGCTCCCTGGACCCCTCTTTCTCTTTCCTCCATGCCAGCTGTTGTGAAACACCACTCTTGTGACACCAGGAACCTGCAAAGTACTCAGGAAAAGCTGTAATGGTCATGGCTGTGCTACTATAACGGATGCCAAAAGCAGCTAACAGATGAGGGTGAGAGCTAAGAAAAGTCCTACATCAGGTAACGGGGCACTGTTTGTAGAACTTATTTTATTGTAGATTTGCATTTCCCAAAGTACGCTATTGACTTCAGCAGGAGTTCAGCAAAAGCGGTGAAATAAAATTAGACACGACTTCTCAGAGTCTTTCATGTACCGAAGACTGAATGGGAACCTCCTAACGAGGTAGTGTGCAATGTTTCAAACAAATCTAAAGGAGAGTCCTCCATTTTTAATTCTCTCAGATCATCTTGCAGGACTAGTATTTCGCAGGGGCCAAAACTAGGACATTTTGAACTGGAGTGGCACCAGCTCATCAGTGTAGGAGTCAACACTTGTGGATTGTTTGTGACTTCGGGAGGGGACGAGACTAGCCCCTGGCCTCTAGTTCCTTTGTGAAGTTGGAACTCGAGCTCTTTGAGGAGGCTGTAGCCTGGCCCAGATTGTACAACAGAACTGGATTGTACCTAGAACTCTAGAAGTAAAAGCCCATTCATGGGTTTATCTTATCAACCTCCCGGGATAGAGAAAGGCCAGCCTACTAGTCCTTAGGCCATTAAAAGTGGTATAAAAAAGTCTCAGTTATAGATGCATATGGGTCAGAGGCTTAAGAAAGATTTGAGAAAATAATGCCAGAGGAGAAACATAGTGTTGTTTATAGAAACATAGTGCTGATTAAAGAGTAAACAAAGTATTATGTCTCTGATAAACCTCTACTAATATCTATCCACCCCAGTCTCAATCTGAAGATATTAACTGTGTATGTGTCATAGAGCAGCTTGTGTACTGCACAAGGCTAGGGGTGCACAGACTTCAAGAATGGTGACTGTAGAATGTTGACTATTGCCTGAATTTGCCAAGCATAACCTTTCTAGTCATACCTAGTGGTTATGGACATTAACCTCAGGGGCCGAGTAAACTAAAAATGTGTTCTTATGAACTATTATTTTGGTCTTTTAGACTGTGCCCAGTTTGTTCACTAAGCAGATTTCTTAAAGGTAGGGACAAAAAAAAAACATCTTAACAGGCCAGTGAAATAGCTAAAATCACACAAGAAATGAATTTAGGAGCCTCTCTGGTGGCGCAAGGGGTTAAACCCTGCACTATGGGACATTCGCAGCCACTGCAGCACGAGTTCGATCCCCAGCCAGGCAGGGGACTCACATGGTGCAACAGACCACTCCTGCCTCGCCCGCTGCTCCCCTCAGCAGGGTATCTCAGTAGATCTGCCTGCTCTGCTCCCCACTCTGTCTCTGGTGAATCCTCTCACCTCCCAAACCTCTGGTCTTTACCCCAGTTTTCGTATGCATAAATAAATCTTTAAAAAGAAAGAAATGAATTTTAAAATACCATAAAATATGATTTGGGTAATTTAATTATGACCTTTTAAATTACAGAATGTTTAGGATACTTCAGGAATTTCTCTATATTTCCAAGACATTTTTTTCCCTTGTTACTTTACTCATTGTGAACAAGAGGATCCACCAGATTTTCACCTGCCAACTCCTGCCAAAACATGGCAGCTGAGTATCTTTGCTCAAGTTTCAGGATTCCACTGTGTCTGAGTCTTTGCCAAGAAGAGGTCTAGATTGTACACAGAATCTGGTCCGTCACTCCCCTCTAGCTGTAAGCTCTTTAGACGAAGTCCTCAATCTTCTCTACCTCAGTTTCTCTACTTCTAAAATGAAGCTGTAGAAAACGACCTCCAAGATTGAAGATGAATGTGAAGTGATAAATTACTGTAAAGTGCTTTTCAAAGGAGAGTGTGCTATGAATGCTTAATAATAATCTTTTCAATATTGAAGACTTAAAGATAAATTAGGCAGCCCTTTTGTCTCTTCCCAAGAACAAAGATAGAATCTGTATTTAGGTGTCAGTCTAATTAGGGCAATAAGTACTTATTAGTTGATTCAGTCTGAAAAATGTGTTCTAATTGCCCATTTGGTAAAATTTACACTTTTCTAGAAATTTGGGAATCCTTTAGTTTGGTTGTGTTCAATATTAAACATTTCTTTAAGAGGAAGATATTTGTTTCTAACCAAAAGGTAATTTCTTCATTATCTTTAATTATGAAATCTTGAGAACGGAGGATTTTTTTCAAGTGTGGTCCAAGCTTTCAGCTCAGTGATGTTATATAATTCAAATCATACATATATATATAAAGCAAAGTTATAAATGCTTAATTGTGTTAAAAATAACTTTAAGATTAAAATAGATTAAAAATGTCATCTGTGTGCCCCAGACAGGGACCCAGCAAATTGAGAACATTTAAAATGACTTGTGTGTGACGAAAGCTCGTGGGGAAAGTCTTTGTCTTTGCATCAAAGCTTATGGCTTTGAAAGCTGAGAGCCTGGTTTTGTGGAAGTATCATGTGTATGTGGATAGTTTTCTATTCATCGATAGGGAATTTCTCCTGTCAATATATACAAATGTTTATTACTATAAATAAATATAACTTAACTGATTCTGGCCAACTGTGAATTTTTAAATGTCGCTTCTTTTGAGACCAAAGCCAATATTTAAACTTCTAAGTGGATGCAGGAGTCTCCATCCAATTCTGGTGCAGGAAGGATTTCTGGCTGCTGTGATTCAGCAAGTTGGGTGTCTGAAATTGTTGTGCATGCAGGAGACTGAGGGGGAGGGAGAGGGAGGCAGGGATGAGGGGGGCGTAACATCTGATCTGACACCCAGTGAGAATCCTCACGGAAATTTTCTAGAACCAAGAATGACAACTTCCAGAGGGTTAAAGTCTTTTCTGTCTTTAACAAAAGCCAAGCCTTGTGTATCTATTTCCTGGCCTGCATTAAAGAATTGGAATCTAGATGCATAGTACGATTTCTTCCAGTTCTAGGATCTTTGACTGTAAGCTCACTATCATCATGCCAGACTGGGCTGCTTGGCAAAATAAAAAATTGACGTCTGTAAGTGATCGGGTCTGTTGGAGAGGCTGATGCTGGGTTTGGGGCATGAGAGGGGTATGTGGGCATCAGCCTGGGAAATACAAGGTTGCAGGCAAAGCTGGAGCAAAAATTGGAGTGAGTTGAAAAAGAACAATTCTCATTTTGTTTTGCTTTGGAAGAGAAACCTGCCCCCAGAGTTCAAGACTGTAATGACTCAGTGGATATTTAAATATGGTTATTTCTTCTTTTTTTCATTAAACCTGTTCAATGCAGAGTCTATAAAGCTTTGAGATTCGAAGGGTTTGAGACTTTAAAGAAAGAACACAGTGACATGACACCAAAATGATGTAAGGTGAGGACTTCAGAATCTGAACACCGTTGCTAAGGTGAACCTGTTTTTCTTCTAATCCAGATGGAAGGCTAAATAATTGCCCATTTCTGGTAAAGACTCTATAACATGATCCCTTTTCTGTAGCAGATAAAACAAAACCAGATGCTTTCTCTTTGCACAAATTATTTTAAAAATAAAGATAAAAAAGTTGTTATACAACATAGCACACATCTCTGGGAGAAAATTCAGAACATTTATAGATGATTGAAATTGTAATTTATTAAGAATATATCCTGAGATCTAAATGGGCCTCGCGTCGAGACAGTTGAACGAGTCAACCTGTAAGAAAGTTGGTGATATTTTGAATTTAGTGGAAAAGGAGGCAGGGAAGCATCCAGATAAGCAAGAAAGCTCTGCCGTGTTAGGGTTGTTGACACAGGAAAGTACTGGGTTTGAAGACAAGAAGTCGCAGTGTGGGGACTGATCAGTGCAGAGAACAGGGCATCCCTGAGAAATACTATTAAAGACAAATACAAATACTCTGTGTTTTCACTCCTGTGTGGAAGATAAAGAAAGAAAATAAACGAACAAGCTAAACAGGAACAGAAACAAACGCTTAGACTCAAGAACCAAATGGCAGCTTCCAGGCACGAAGGCACCGGGGAGACCAGCTCCAGGGCACGGGCGCTGCCGCTGGCATCTGGGCGCCAGGCTTTCGGTTGCATGCGTAATGTCGTGTGTCAGTGCTGCACCCCTGAATCCTATATAAATGCTGCAAACCAGTATTGCCTCGAATAACACAAATTCAATTCGAAAAAGAGGGAGAAACAAAGAGGGCAGTGCAGCCGCAGACACGGCGCTGGGACACCAGTCCCGCCCACATGGAGGTCTCGCAGAGCCTGCGCTGGGTTTGCACCTTGTGTTTGGAGCAGGTGTCTCGCGACATCCAGGATACATGTCCTCACCCCCTTGTGTCTCCTTCTCAGAGTGGCCTGTCCCACCCACACGACATAAGCTGCAAGCGTTGCTGCATCTCTGCTTCAGGCTGCTGGGTGCGCTCGCCAAATTCTGCTTTTCCTTTCTTTTTCCTTAATACCTAACACCTTCCGATTCACTCTGTGATTTTTTCTGTCTTATTTACAGCCAGTGTCGTGTTGTGGTAAAGAAAAGGGACCCGAAGCCAGGCTGCCTGGGGCGAACGGGCTCTGCTGCCAGCTGGGTGGCTGCGAAAGGTTACAGAATCGCCCAGGTAAGTTTTTCATCTGCAAGAGGGGGGCACGTCATAGCGCTGTTCTCCATACGTGGAAATGTCAGGTGTGTGCTTCATAACAGTGGTCTCTGCCTCTCCCGAACCCCCAAAACTTGGGGAACTCCTGAGAAGCGCTTGCCACGGCAGCATTGGGTAGAGGAAAGAGAGTTTCCAGAAACTTATGTCTTTGTGGGAACACAGGATTTAGGCAGGGTTCAGATTTGGAAGGACACCTGTGCCAGAGGTCACTGAACAGACACCAGGGGCCCTCTGCTGGCCACGAAGCCTGGACAGTGGTTTGCCAGGCCAGCTGAGGACGGCTGTGGGGGCCCATCTAGCCAGAGATCCTGGAGCCGCGGCTGAGCGTGGTTCTGCGAAGGGTACCTCAAGTGGCACCTCACAAGTTGTTGGCAGAACTGAAGGCCTTGATCAAATCAGATAAACCAGCATATGAAAGATGTGGCGTGAACATCTTTCCATATCTGTGAGCAGATATGGAACTGGCCCAAAGGATGGGAAAGAAAGGCAGTGATTTATCTGGGTCAGGATTTCCCAAAATAGATCTCCTCCCCCCCCCCCAAACCGTACTAGTTAGATGTTTTGATTTAAAGTACCTAGTGGTAAAATAAATCCTCAAGCATGGCAAATTCACAAAACACATTCCCAGAATGAGAACTCTGGGCAGTTCTTTGCTGGAAGTACATATTTATTTAGTTATGACAACATTTGGTTATAATTGCTTACAATTGGTTATTACAACATTTCCTAAATGTGCTTGACTGTGGGTCTTTTTCTTAGGGAACATCTGGATCCTAGTGTCCGTAGCTCTCCCTCGGGGGGCCACTGTGCAGTTCTTTTTTTTTTTTTTCTTTCCTTGTGGTTTGGTTTATTTTATTTTTTAACTTTTTGAGTTAACATTGAGGTTTATTGAGGTGTACAACGCCGCATATGACTGAGAGCCATAGGATCACACTCTTCTGATGTCTGTTACCACACCAGACCTACCACCGGAGCACCCCTATTCCTCTACCAAAGAATGAGTGCAATCATTCTGTGCATATTTCATTTTGCATCCTCCTCCTCTAGTCTGATCCATGTTGTCACAACTGGTAATATCTTACCCTTTTTTAAAGCTGCATAGTATTCCATCGTGTATCTATATCACACCATCTTAATCCATTGCATCATTCTTTAAGCTCCAGTTTTAAAGACCAGGATCAGGTCTGTGGCTCACTCATCCTTATATACCTTGCATGGCTCAGTCAGGACCAGTAGGTAACTAGCATCTGTAAATCCTGCACAGACTATGCAGGTAGCCCCAAAGGAAACATTGATAGATGTTTGCTGAAAATTGGTTAAAAGTCCTTATCTGTCCCTTTAAGTTGCAATCAAGTGATGGGAATGAGAACATTAAAAAACGTTTCATCAAGCAATCTGTATTGTAGTAAGTCAAAACCAGTTCCATTATTTTTTAAATGCACAGTTGTAAATCAAAGTAGCACTAACACCCATGCTGAATTTCATCTGTCTCCCAGGCAGTGTCTCCTCTAGTGCATGAACTCCTATCTTCCCAGTGTCACAGAAACTCACCACAAACTCTCCCAGACGGTTTTCTCAGACCACCCACTTCTGAAACCTCTTGCAAACGTTTCCCCATTCCATTAGAGACCCTTTCTGGGGGAGGGGGAGTCTCAGGAATAGAAGGTGGGCATTTTATTTCTGCTTTTCGTTCTGTGTTGTTTCATATGTATATGAATAGAATAAGCTATGCATTCAATTTTTAAAAACAAAGAAAGAAAGAGACATGGGTAGGAGGCTTTGCTGGCCGTGCCCTGCCCTCCTAGTCTTCCCCTGGACTTTGCTTCTTCCATGTGCCTTTTCAAGTTCATAGTAAGTCAATAAAAATAAAGAGCCTTTATGGGGGTCTTGTGGCACATCAGACACCGAAGAAATAGTAAAACCCCGACTTTGCCACTGTACTTGCTGGTGGGAAGCACCCAGGTTGCCTTGTTGCCATGACCTTGACTCTTCCCAAGTTTCCACCTGGGGGTCTAATGACCTAATGACCTTGGACGCTCCTTCGGAAGCGGCACTCCAGCTTGGATGCTTGACCTTGCGTCTCAAACATGGGTCTGGACCTTGCAGTCCGCTCACCTTTTACTCATCTATAAGCATCAGCCCCGTGTGCCATCTCCTGGAGTAGGCACTTGGGCTATATCAACAACCAAAACAGATAAAGACCCCTGCATATGTTGAGGTTCTGGTGGGAGAAATGAACCACAAACATAAGCATCAAAGATGCATTAAGACAAAAGGTGGTAGGTGTTACGGGAAGAAAGGAGAAGTAGAACAGCTCTTCTGTCATCTCAGTGCAACTGGACCCATAGGGCACGAGTGCTCAGCCAGAAGAGGGCCAGAGGGGAGAGCATGGACAGACCTTTCTAGTGATCCGACAGGAGAGAGAGCATGCCGTCCACCCCTGCCGTCCACCCCTGGCACTTCGGGTCTGCAGGATCCTTTTCTCTAAGAGAACACCGCTTTAACATAAAGAGGTGGAGATGGGTCAGAGAGGATTCATCCTCTACTGCAAGGGAGGGTCAGACAATAATGAACCGAGGGTAGGTGGAGGGCCGCCTGGCCAGCCCCCAGGAAGCCTACGAGCCCCATGAGGATGGGCTGCAGAAAATACACCTGTCTTTTAAAAAAAAGAATATATAGATATATATTTATGCATACAAGCACTGGGGTGCAGGCCAGAGGTGTGGGCAGTGAGAGGATCCACCAGAGACAGAGTGGGGAGCAGAACAGGCAGATCAACTGAAACACACTGCCGAGGGGAGCAGCGGGCAAAGCAGGAGAGGTCTGCTGTGCCATGTGGGTCCCCTCCCTGGCCGGCAGCAGGGATTGAACTCGAGCTGCAGTGGCTGTGGTTTGCTTCATAGTGCGTTGCTTAACCCACTGCGCCACCAGGGAGGCCCAATACACCTATCTTTAACAAAACTGATGCACTTATGTTCAGAACTCTCCATTTGGAAAGGCTAATGGTCACTGGCAGACTCCCTCTCCCATCAGTACCTGACAGTATCCACATATGGCTCGTCTTGCCATGCCCTTCTCTCTTGGTCCCCAGTGCCTGAAATTCTGCAGAACCTTAGTCTTCACCCGTATCTCAAAGTATTGTTTTCAAGTGACCTATTTCAGGATTGGAAATGTCAGGTAACTGGTCTCTGCAATTAACTGACTTGACCTTCTCTCTGCAACTTCAAATGCCCTTGGGTCTCAGGACAGGAGGCAGGCCTGATGCAACTGTCACTCCAGAAAAACACCTGAAGGTGGCCAGTCTGAGTGTCATGGTTCCCAAACTGAGCATCGGAGCACCCCAGGAACGTGCAGTGAACTCACAGGGCTGCCGTGGAATGTTTTTCATTTCCAGGGGAGGTCCATCCATCCTCAGCACTGCAACTACTCACTCATGGTGATTCAGTGTTAGAGCCACACTGCGTTCCTTTCAAGGATATCCTATATCTTTGCAAAGTTGGACTTTCAGCAGTTGCTAAGGCAAAGGGCAAGCACCACACAAAAATCAATGTGGAACAGGAAATGGGGGTTGAGAGTTGTGCTTCTAGTCTGATTTCGAGCTTTGAGAATTGTGTGCAGTACCCTCTGGCCACTGCCTGCCCGTTAATAAGTGATTGGGGTTATTTAAGAATGAAATAAAAGTACTGTTATTTTCTTTCAAAAATTTTTGTATTAACTTTTCAAAGAGCTATGAGGTTGTTAAAACATAATTACTTACTAAGTTACCAGGCTCGAGTTGCTTGATAAATGGAACAATTAGGTATTTTTTTTGAGCTTAGCAGCATGATGAAATAAATGATTGAACATCGAGAGAAACACAGACCAAGAAAATGTAGAAATTTCTGCCCTAGTCCATTATCACGTTATTTAAACATGATAATCACCCCTCTTCAGTCAGAGATTCTAGAGAATTCAAGAGAATTCTAGAACCTAAGGACGTTGGCAATGGCAACAGCAGGAGTCATAATGATGGTAGCACCAAACCTACCACGTGTCAAGTTTAGGCAAAGGGTTTCTCAGACATTATTCTATTTACATACTCTGTGTAATATAGTTCATTCTGTTTTCCATAATCCAGAAAATGTGAGTCCTGTTTTTACCCACTCTTTTGCCCCTGAACCTGTGACAAGAAATTTAAGAACCCGTTGACCTTTCTTGTGATAGATATAGTTGAAAACACTAGAACTTTTCCCTGACAATTATAAAACCAATTTTCTATTCCCTGCTGCGTTTTCAACAACCCACACACTAAAAGAAAAGAAAAAAAAATACACTACCAGTCTTTTCTAAAGCATGTAACTTTTCTCTAGAATACTAAATAAAAATCCATCACGCAAAATCAGTTCACCTCAGTTCCATGCTAGGCGCTGTGAAGGGTGTAAACCCTAGTGCAAGCCTTCTGCTGCCCAAGGACTTCAGTGGGTTTGTACATAAAACAGCTAGAGGAGAATAAATAGCAGTCTACACCCAAGGACTAGTGGGCTGGTATAGGTTAGCGATACTATATTGAGAGAGATTGAATTATCAACGACCAGGCCCATCTGCAGCTTGCCTTCCTGTCTCCTTCCTCCGGTGTTGTGAACAACCTTCTCCTTTCTCCCTTCTCTCCTGAAAAGTCAATACTTCCATCTGTTCCAGGACACCTATCTTTTTTCCACTCATAGGAAGACTTTGTTTCTATGGAAATCACCTCCATTTTAAACATCATCAGAGATTAATTTCCCTCTTGCCTCTGACTTGCTAACTGTAGTACACCCATCAAAGAAGATGAGCTCGTGACTGTGTTGTGCCTTTTTGGCTTTTATATTATTTCTCCTTTCCCTTCTCCAATTTAACTTTCTTTTTTTAAAAAAAATATGTAGACAACGTCATCTCTGTGGTTTCACTATTAGTGCTTTGCTTGAGTCCTCATTTGTCTTTGCCACTTTATTGCTAGTGCTATTCTCATTTATCCATTTAGCCACAAGGCTATTTAGAAAGCCTCTGCTATTATATTACTACATGCTGTAGGTACTGGAGATAAGTTGATGAACAAGAAATATATGGTCTTTTTCCTCATAGGGACTAGGGAGTTATAGAAACAATAAATATATAGAGATATATACACACACGTACACACATTGGATTGTGATGACTGCTATGATGAATGAAATGTTAAGATGCTGGGGAAGGTGAGCTGGTCAGGGAAGACTTCCTGGAATAGGCAGTATATACATTGAGTATTGCTGGGTAGGAATATGTTAGATGGGTGGGAAAGAAAGAAGAGATATTTCCTGCAGAAGGAGTCCAGATTCTGCATTAGAATGGACCTAACACATTCTAAGGTTAACAGTTGGTTCAGTAATGTGAAGTAGGAGGGAAGTGCATTCAAGAGGAGTGATAACAGAATATGCTGGGGACATTTATACACGGCATTTATCCCAAAGGTGATGATGGTGTTATGACTGAATGGCTTTATGAAAATAATGGCACGATAACATTTGTGCTTTTAGACATCAGTTTGACTGTGGTGTGGTGACCAGAGTGAAAAGTGAGAGGAACATTGAAAGACAGAAAAGCAAAGGATAGATAATGGGTGATGGGGCTTTGAATTAGGGACACAGCAGTGAAGATGAAGAGAAGGAGATTTGAGACAGGAATTTATAAGGCTTGGGAGTGTTGGGATGTTGTCAGAGAAGGAGCGTGCCTCACTCATGGAGGGTCCGTGCACTGAAGTGGGAAATATAAGAGAAGTGTATTTCATTAAACACAAGATTATTTTAATTTGGGACAAGGTGAAATGAGTTATCACTGGTACATTTAGATGAAGAATTGGGGTTAATGTCAAGAGAAAGGGATGGCATTACAGATCTTGAATTTATCAGCCTGCAGAAGGAAATTAACAACTTACATTGGGCAAATCAAAAGGTGGTGTCTTTTATTTCTCTGGCTCCCTCTTTTACTCTGCCATAGTTGGTATTCCTCTTGACACTTTTTCTGCTTGGTTTCTGCAATCGTTTTGCTTCCTACTTAGGATATCATAACTTCAGTAAACACAAAGCTTTTTTTCTGGAGTTTCAAGGCTTTCAGTATTAAGTTACAGAAGGAGAAAGATTAGAGAGGAAGGGCGAGGGAGAAAAGAAAAGGGAGAACGAGGAGAAGAAAAGAGGAGAGAAAAAGAAAAATCGTAAGGTCCAGTTTCTAACTTGTGTCTCCAATATGTTTTATTGATCAGTTCATTAGTCCAACACTATTGATTATAGAGAATCTCCTCTCCTGTGCCAGGCATATGCTAGGTTAGATCCTAGACTGGCAATGGTGATTTCTGATGCTGACAAACTGATCAAGACAATATTAAATAACAAACCAACTAAAAGCATCGCTGTACCCTGTAAAAAGTGTTTTGAAGTGAGCATCTGTAAGTTTTCCTACTCAAAGAGTAGTCCATGGACCAGTCACTTCAGCATCACCTGGGAGCTTGTTAGCAAAGCAGAATCTCAGTATCCACCAAAGAACCACTGAGATAGAATGTACAATTTAACAAGATCCCTGGGGATTTTCCTGCACAGTACATTTGAGATACCTTGCTCTAGGGCACATGGGCTGTGAGAGAAAACAACAGGTGGACCTGAACTCATCTTGAAGGTCAGGGGAGGGTTCCCTGAAGAAATGGGAAAGGTGGGCTGATGGACTGGAGAGGTAGGTGTAGGTGGATGACACAGTTGTCGGCCATGTTGGAAACTTTCATCTTTTTCCTAAGAGCAACCCAAAGATATTTGAAGGCTAGAGTAGTCAGCTGATGCTTCCATAACAAAATACCTCATCAACTGAGTGGCTTAAATAACAGAAATGTACTCCTTCTGGTTCTAGAAGCTACGAGTCTGAAGTCAGCATGCCAGCATGTTTGGGTTCTGATGAAGACTCTTCCTGGCTTGTAGACAACCACCTTCTTGACTGAGAGATAAAGGATCTGTCTCACTGACATCTTTTCTCATAAGGACACTAAGCCTATCACGAGGGACTCACCTTTATAACCCAGTTGCCTTCCAAAGCCTCATCTCCAAATACCATCACATCGGGACGCAGGGTTTCAACATATATATATCAGGGGCTGGGGGTGCAATTTAGTCCATAGCAAATATTTAAGCAAAGGAGTGTGGAATAGTCAGAGTTCTGTTTTTGGATTATTATTTTGGCGGACGTGTAGAAAAGGGATTGATGAGTATAGGCAGGGGAGTGCCAAGAGTCTATTTTAATAGTCTTGGTGAAAGACATTGACGGCTTGGACATCTCCACACTGACACTGTGGAGCTAGAACAGAGAGAAACATTTCTAAATATTTAGCCGCTAACCTTGGAGGATTTTGATAATGGAGTTCATAGAGTGGTTGAGGAGGGAGGGTCAGGGATGACTGCTGGGGTTTTGACGTGTGCAGTTGGATGGGTATGACGTCAATTCTTGAGACAGGAATTAAGAAATGAGCAAATTTATGCGTGGCATCTTTCTCAATGCAGTGAACAATGTAGAAATCACATTAAGAATCTCCATTAGCTAGTGGGCTTTTATCACGGGCCAGCCACTCTGTAGATGGTTTACATACATTATCTGGATGAACGTGCCCTACAGACCTTGCCTTCTGAAACGGGAAGATCAACACATTGTTAAGGGGTTAATGGCCTGGTAAAATGCGCAGTGCAGGAAGCTTTCAAAGGAGAAGCACATCAGAGAAGACAGCCTGAGCAGGGGAGCCATAACAGAAGGAGGGTGGAAGCTGAGGTCCAGAGTTCGTTTGGGGAAGATTTCGTTAGGTGAGGACAGGTCTGGGATGGGCAGAGGGGCCAGGTGCTGGGGAGTGAGCGTGACTCCAGCAGAAAGTCACTGGGGAAACTGAAGCTAAAGCTGGACAGAACGAGAAGGGTCAGATGAAGATGGATCTTGACAGTGTGTAGTTTGGATTTATAAAGAGAAGAATTTGAAAGTGAAAAGAACATGATTTTTATGTAACTGAGGAAAACCCATCTGCTGACAGGGGAGCTTGAACATGGGGAAGCTGGAATCCCAGTAGCCAGCTTGTGAGCAACTGAGGATCCAAGTCAGGAATCTGGAGGAGAGGGACAGAAAAGTCAACAAATTTTTTATTGGATGAACATTGACAGATGTTTAGTCATCCAAGATGACTAAAAGTTCAGAAAGGAAATCAAGGACTGCCTGTTTCAAAGTCACAGAGGAAGGTCATGAAGAGGAGACCCCGATCCAGCACTGAGCCACTTCCATGCACGAGAGTCTCGAGCATCTTATCAAAAGTCATTGTCTACATGGTTGGCCCCAGAGGTCACTTAAGTTTCCAGAATAAATACAGTAGACAAAAGCCTGCAGGTTGTGCTACCTGATGGATTTCCACAGGGATGAAAATGAACATCCTCAATATTCAATTTCAGGGGTGTAAAGGGTGGGGTTCTGTTGAAGAATAGCCTGCAAATCATATGAAACCTTGTGTTTTTAAAATGTGTCTGGCTGGAGAGGCATGGTAGCACCCTTCTGTAGATGTGACTCTATACCCCTAAAACAGACCAAACCAGCATGAGCCCCAGTCAGCAGCATCATAAAAAAATGCAACTGGCGAAATCAAAAGACACCATCATGTTCCGCCCCAACTCTTCACTGCAGAGAGCTCGAACAGTCACTTAGAAACAATAGCACAGCCTTTCAACCAGCGCTGGTCTAGTCATTATGACATCTGATTTTTGTAATTCACAGTGTTGTCTTTAGTGAAGGGAAAATGTGTGCTGAACGCCAGGTGGTTTTTTTCAAAGCATGCAGGAGTACTTTGACTAGGGAAAAAAGAAATAACCCTCCCAAACCTTTCCATCTCTTCTTCCCTGCTTTGGCTCAGCCAGCTTCAGCACCTCATAAATATTTTCTGGGGAGGGTCACCTGTGGTGCATCTCACAGTAAACATCTCCCAGGGCCGGTGGGTTTGTTGATGACAAGATGGGCCACGCACTCTGTTTATCAGTGGGAGCGGGGACAGCCAAGACACAGCTAATCCTCTCATGGGTGTCCACCAAGAGACAAAAGGAGGATGTGTAGTGCCAGTTGCCTTGATCAGAATGCCCTACATAAAGTCCCCGTGGTCTGAGAACTTAGATGTAAGAGCTATGAACTCCAGTCATTAGCCACTGCAGTAACAGATGTTCTACAGGAAAATGGTGTGTGCCGGGGCAGGGGCATGTTTTGATTTTGAACATGCACTTGGGCTAACACATTCTTCCCCACTAATGGAAATCACATGGAGATGTTTTGCAAGGTCTTCGTGGCATGGCAGACACTGGATTGTTTTCCCTCGAAGAAAAAATACGTGCTTTGTCAAATGGGATAATGAGTTCAGTTTCACGTCCAACCTGGATTTCTGTGGACTCTGCAGAGTTCTGTCTCCTCCTAAGTATTTATAGTGCAGCCGCGAGCGTAGGGCTGGCTGTCTTGAAGGGTGTTCGCTTGAGCTGCCCCTCTCTCTGCTCTGCCAATTATGTGCCACTTTGTCTTGGTGCTGGGGTTGCTTTCTTCGGAGAGGGAAATTCCTCTTTCATCAGTATGGATGCACTGTTTTCACACACTGCAAGTGCTGTGTTGCTGTGTCAGTCACCCTATGAGGGGCAGTTTCAGAGGAGCAGGGCTGACGAACTGGCTGGGGATTGGCCGCCCAGAGGCTGGGAGGGATTTGTGGGAAGGAAGGGCTGCAGCTTTACAGCAACAGAGTTTAGACTGTCTTTGCTTCATCATCTGAAGGCAAAATTTTCCAGATACGGCAGACGACGCTCAGCGTACAATAACCAGGGAATGAGGACTATTTACGTGGAAATTTCTTCCTCATGATGCAGCGGAGAAGCCTGGGCCACTTGATTCTGCCAGATGTTCCTGGGGTTACTGTAAATGGGAAAGAGAGGCAGAGCTAAACAAGGTAGGAGAATCACCCCCCCCCTCCCCACTTCTGCTTCTTTTTTTTGGTGAATGTTTAAAGAGTTTGCTGCGGTGTGCTGCATTCCATGTGCCTTGCTGGGGAAGCCAAGGAAACCGGATTCCACTAATTCAAATGTAACACTTGCAGGGGACCCTGGGGCTTTACGTAACATTTTGATTCGAGAAAAAAAGAAATGGCAAAGCTTGAATCTGTGCCGCCTGTTTGGGGTGAAGCACAAAACCAGTTTGCTTTTTTTTTTTTTTCCTTTCCTTCCAAAGAACAGATCCACTTATTATTCATCAGAAACCATCTGAATGCTCAAGAGCTTTCTTATTTTCCTGTTAGAGCAAATTTTCACACGGCCATTAGTTAGCTCCCTGATAAATAAAGTTTACGTTGCTCCTCTGATTTGAAAATAGACTGGTGATTAAGAAAAAAAAAAAAGACTCATGGTAAAATCATCATCGGTGGAATGGCTAGCCAGAAATATGTCGACTTACTGGAAATGCAAGACCTACCTGGCTCCACAAAGCTATGGTTTTCATGGACTTTCAAAAGTGCATTTTTAACAAGCCAGGGAGAGGTAGCTTTTTGACAAGTTTTCGATACTGTTGTGTTCCATGTTTACATTTCTCTTCCTGGCATGTCTCAGTCTTTGTTTCCAGCTTAAAAGTGAAACCATTATATTCAAAAGTAAAGCTGGGTTAATAATGCTTACTGCAATTATCTGATGTTTATGCATTTTTAATGAGAACACACAGCCAGCAGAATAATTTAATGAGGGCAGGCTAGCTTTTAAAGCTGTGTTTTCACTGTGCGGAACCATATCAACTTTCTCGCCGAGAAGCAGCAGTGAGAAATGATGAAGAAGATTTATTTTTAACACAGTTGGCCCAAGAGAAGGAAAGGATAGATTTGTTAAAGGATTCTTTCTCCCCTTTTCCGTTTTAAATTTCTCCCAGGCAGGAGGAAACTGTGCTTTTTTTGTTAGGCCTCAGAAGCATGTGTTTACAATAAATGTGTAACATTTTTAGAATAGTTAGCAAGCACTGAAGCGAGGACAAAAAAAAATCCGAGTTGTCTAACTACCACTGCCGACAGTGTTCTTCCAGAAACATCCCCGTCCTTTCAGAAGACAAAGGTTAAGTGGGAATGCTATCTATTAATTGGATAATGTGTGCATTTTCGGGAAAATAGAGCACAGAGAAAAAGGAGGACCTCCTCCCCATCTTTTAAATAAGATGAAGTTTCTCCGGTTCGTCTGCCTGTTTTGTGAGAAGCCGTAGCAGTACTCATCAAATGAGGGCAATGCCACGTACATCCTTCTAGACCCACTGTTTTTACTTTCAAGGAGACGTGCAGGGCACTAGCCGAGAACTTCTGACGTCATCTCCCAACTATTTCTGCTGTGTGTTCTTTTATTCGGGCTCGGGGCGAGGAAGGTTGCGTTCCGTCTTGGCCAGGAACACTCAGCTCCCACTTGGCAGGTCCTGGGTTACGTCTTCATATTTTATCACTCCCTCCTGGGCCCAGCACAGGTCTCCCGCATAAATAGAGCATCTCCCTGCTCCTTACCTGCCTCAGGTCTGGAGGGCCATGGCAGGCTCCCCACAGGGCTCGGCTGTGCTGGCAGGAGACAGTGGGGAGCTGAGCGGGGACGCAGCCTCTCACCCCGTCTCCCCCCGTGCAGCCGGCACTGGCACCAGAATGGACAGTCCTTGCGGCCTCATTGCCGGCTTCCCCGGGGCCACTTCTTAGGACCCAGATTATGCCAGCAAGTTCATGGCCAGTTGCGATGGTGGCATCAGCTGCTTTTATGTAAAGGGTTCCACGTCCTGGCCGCAGGAGGGGAGTGCACCACTGCAGGCCCTTACACCTGTGTCACAGGTGGCAAGCTCATCCCCGGGATGGAGTGCGGGTGGGGAGCCCTGGAATAAGGAGCCTTTTAAGAAAGAATTTCCATTTGAACAGACTGGCGTTCTCGGGAGTTCCCAGTTCTGGTGAGTCCCCCTTTGGGCTGCCCGTGTTTCCTTGAGCAAACACCAACCTCGATTTTTCTCTCCTAATAGTATTGAATAATACTTGCCACACTTTCCCTCATATTCTAGTATTTTGAGAGGCCTTGACCTTGTACCAAAAAAAAAAGTTGTTTGTCTTTGGGCACCAGGAACTATTTAAAGTACAGTAGGGTAAAAACTCAGTATTAATGAAACTTGATAAGGAGTCCTACATCCAAGCGCCTTCACGCTACTGGTGCTCATGTACATGTCCTTATCCTTAGGCCAGAACATGCAGCTTCTGAGGCAGGCAGAGCCCGCCGCCTGCATGTTCCCCATCGATCTCTACAACGTTGTGCAGACCAGGCTGTATCAGCCATAGGCCGTGTAGGGTCCACAGCATTCGGTGCTGTTTTTCTTTGACTTTCGTGTCACATTTGTGAGCGTGGAGGAGTGGATAAGAGCAAAAAGAAAAGGAAAGGAGAAAAATATGCTTGCGAAATATACTGGTTATGCAGCTTGAGTGGTTAACAGACTGCCTTCTCTCTGCTAGTTGTTTTAATTTGCTGTTGCTATGGTGAAAACAAATCAATATCACATGGCTACCAGCCAGTCCCAAGCTCAGGGAGCGCCATGGAAATTCAAGATCAGGTACTCAAGATTCTGAGCAAGAGGTGGGAGAGGAGGATTTTGATACTGAGCCGGAGAGAATTCCTGATGGTGGGCTGACTGGCTTCATCTTGCATGTGCTTCCCTTTCTTCCTGCCGAGAGCAGAAGGTGGGGAGAAGGACAGACTGATTTGTTTACAATCTCCAGAATGGCAAATATTTGATCAGCACAGAAGTGGCTGGTAACACTGACAGGAGCTCGCGAAAAGGTGGTGGCACAAACACGGGGCATGTCGGTTGTTGAAAATGGAGTTTGGGGAGCTCGTAATATCTCCAGGTGCAGCTGCGCTAAGAGCTGGCAGGCACTGGAACAGTTGCCACCGTCACCTCTGGCAGAGAAACCTGGCCACTCTGAGAGCAGGTGGGCAGTCCTGGTGAGGGGTGTTATGGAAGGTGGGGCAGGAAGAACGGCAGAGTCAGCAAGTAACCAGGTCGGGGAAAGCTGTCGGCCAAAGTCAAGTCAAAGGCGTGGGAGCCAGGAGCAAGACCAGGCAAAGGACAGCGAGCTCTCTCTCCCAGGCTCTGCCCCAGGCCCAGCCTGAAGGCTCAGAAGGAAGAGAGGACCTGACCGTGCAGAGAGGTAAAGGTACCTGACCCAGGCATTCTTTCTAGAATGGTTAACTGCTGTGGACAGGCACTGATGCCCGCGGCCCGGGGAGCAAGGAACTGGCTGTTTCAGGCTTTGGTTTTTCTCAAAGAGTCAGTTAGGAGACCTAGGTTTTAGAAATTAGTTGCAATACTGTTGTTGTTCCTTCCAGTTTTTCACTCGACTCGGTTTTGGTTTTGCTGTTGTTGTCTGTTTAATGCACACACTGTTAGTTGCAGCTGCGGTAACATTCGTAGTGAGAAGCCCAGGCAGGGTTGGGGCCTGGGCCCAGGTGCCCCCTGGTTTAGTTGAGCTGGTCCCCCCTTGTCGTGGAGCCTGGAGGCAGGTAGGAAAGGTTAAGGCCAGAGGGTTTCTTTTGTGACCCTGGACTTTGGGGCCGATGGACAAGCTTCTGGCTGGCCTGCTCTCCTAACATGGCAGAAAAATGGGCACACCGATTGACCTCCGTGCTCTGACAAAAGGTGCATTGTGCCGGGGCCCTCGGCTGCTGTGTTCCATCAATCAGTCAACAAGTGTTTATTAA
Organism: Galemys pyrenaicus; assembly: GCA_019455555.1. Classification (NCBI taxonomy): domain Eukaryota; kingdom Metazoa; phylum Chordata; class Mammalia; order Eulipotyphla; family Talpidae; genus Galemys; species Galemys pyrenaicus. The sequence goes on from JAGFMF010011662.1 coordinate 2,288,304, forward strand.
ACACCTCTTGGGCTCCCTGGCATTTGCTGTTTGCTTAGAATAAGCCCATTACCGAATATAACCTGACCTTGTGTGCATCCAAAATAAAGCACAGGAAAAAAAATGATGCAAAATTGTAAGATTTAAGGTCTTTCATGATAACTTTATTGGCTAACATTATTTTAATGTTGTTAACGATCAGACAGTATGAGACAGTCTTGGGGAGGGAGGAGGGGGTAGAACAAGAGGAGTTGTGAGTGTTTAATATTCCTATGAACTTTCTTCACCTGTATATTTCTCAACATAAATGCTGTTTAAGAAACATAAAGGTGTGAGATGAACCGTCAACACAGGAGAATGCTACCCAGGAACTCCCAGAATACAAGGCTGCTGAGACAGCCACCCAGCCCGGCACAGTGAGAGACAGCCCCAAAGTGACTGGGGAACATGGGTGAATCATCTAGAAAGCCCTAAACACCCAGCAACAAAAGGAAACCCTAGACCCTCTTCCACCCTTCTGAGCCCCTGTGGGGGCCCGGTGGGGGCCTGGGAAGCCCTGTGCAATTATCCCTGGATCCCCCTCTCCAGGGAGAAGAAACCTGATTCCTCACCCAGGGGATTAAACTTTCCCCATCTCTTTTTTTCTTACAAGCAGAGTTACTTTTAAAAATCTCCTTTTAAACATGAAGTTTTTGTTTGTTTTTGTCTTTTACCCTAACCCCAGAGTCAGTGTGCCCTCTCTGGGCTCAGACAAGCCTGGGGGTGAGGGAGCCCGTTGCGGGGAGAACTGAGAAAGGAGGCTGAGAGTGAACCGAGCTTCGGCTCTGGGTCTTGGCAGGCACAGGGACGGGTTCGCGGGTTTGTGAGCACTATGGAAAGGAAAGCTGGTGGCTGTGGGGGTGGCCAGCCTGGGAAGGACAGAGGAGGAGGCAGTCAGGAAACCCTGCAGGTCCCAGGCCCTAAGCTTTGTAATCCACAATCGCTGGGTAACAAGATACTTACAAACAAGATAAGAATAGGTCAGCACACAAATGTCTTTGGAAGGATAATTAACATATGTATAGCTCCTTCTGTGTTACCAAGGGCGTTCACAGACATTATCTCAATTAACAGTTCAAACAGAGCTTTGAAAACCAGGAGTCTAAAACTAGAGCACTCCCACCAGGCTGTGCTAGGTCGAATTCCTGGAGGAGGCCAGTTATAAGCTGGATTTTTCAATTTTTGATTCATTTCGTTTTTCAGAGGTTAATTCGCTTGCATTTTGAAAAACAGGAGAAACTTCCGAGTGTTCCCGGTACTGGTAGGCATGCCCCCACTCTCTGATGTCCCCAGATCCTTTCTTGGACAGCAAGTGCACGTCTAAGTAGGTATGGGACCACAGGCAGCCAGGCAGGCCTTGACGGGCCTTTACTTTCTCCGAAGGCATTGGAGGACAAAACCTCCTCTGGCTCGTTGCCCCTCCCAGTCCGGCCACACAGTAACCAGGTGACTGTGACTGTGACTGAAGGGCAGGGAGATGCTTCTAGAACATTTTCTAGTGGTTGTCCATGGCCTGAAGACTGTGAGGAAACCAAAGTCAACAATGAAACTAAAATTCCAAGTATTCCATCACCCCTGAGAGCATCTCACTGCAACCTCTTAAGTCTGCTGAGGAGAGAGGAAAAGCAAATATTTCCACTCTGTTATAAGTTAGCTACTTGGCCCACATATCTTATGCAATTCAAACCTTACAAGAATTTCACAAAGTTAGTGTCAGCCCCACAAAGTTAGTGTTGGCACACAGGAGAAGCGCTGAGAAGTTCGGCAACACACCTGTGACCCCACAGGTAATAGCTGTCAAAAACAATATTTAAAATGAGGGCCACCAGACTCCCAGTTCCTACAGAGAGGTGGCAGTGTGTTTTTAGCTAAGCAAATAAAATCGAGAAATTGAAAATAACTCATTTGCAGAAAGATATAAAAACTCTAAGTGGAAACAGGAAGTTAATTCTTTTAGAAGTCTTGGATATGTTATATAGTTCACGTGAGATTACATCAATATTAGGTGTCATCATAACAGTCAAGGCTGATAAGCATATATCTTCTGAGTTTTTATGCTTAATCCCTTTTCATGGTAAAGGATTTCCCTTTTGATCTCCATCTGATAAATAAAATCTGAATTTGAGAGAGGTTAAAAAATGTGCTAAAAATTTCATCAACCAAAAAGCAGAGAAGCTAATCCCCAAAATTACAGGAATCCATGCATATGATATTTAATGAGCTAGAGCAGTCTTGAGATGAAATTACACCACAGTCTGACTTGGATTTTTCTTGGAATGGATGCTGCATGTGGAGGAGAGCCCAGCCAAGCAATTTTGGGAAGACAGTAATGTTTTTAATTAAGATATTGAATTATTGTAAAAAATCTATAAATTTCTGGCATCCTAGATGCAAGCGTCAATTAATCAACTACAAAGTATTGGTGAAGGAGGTATTATATTGATGATTTACTACTTATAATTTTAAATGCTCTAGGAGTTCAGGAAAGTAGAACTTCATTTGAACTGGTGTAGTATGTAAGTCTCATGGAGAAGAGAATGCGGTCTTGTAGCTCCGAATGGCTGTATGTTGTCTAGTTGAATGCTTCTAAAATGGATTGTCTACACCCCAAACCTAGAGCATTCACTAGGTAAGGAAAGGAAATAATTGAACTTACACCTTATATATAATATAACTCGTCTTTTCAAAATGTCATCGTTCACATAAGTTTGATAATGTGTGTAACATACCAGCGTTGTTCTGCATGTAGAACATTTGTAAATAACTAGTCTTCCAGTGGCTATCATGGTTGACCCTGCTCAGAAGTTTCTCTGATAAGGGTAAGTGATCAGAATAAGTTTGCAGAGGAAAGTAGTCAGAATTAGAGAAAGGAAGATCATCTCAGAAGGAGGAAGAACATGAAGTGATGTAGTGGCCAGTGCGGAAACTTGACTTTGGGGAATAGAGATGAAATCTTGGGGAGCAGTAGGAAATACAGTTAGAGACGGGGGGGGGGGGGGGGGGGGGGGGGGGCCAAGGAGAAGGTGGAGACCTGGAGTCCTGAGGTTAAGGTTGAAGGCTATCAGGTTACATCCGATGTTTTGTGCGATTTAACTGGGGACTTGGAATGGGGTGAGAGGTTGAATCTTTGTAGCAAGCAATGCCACAGGCCAGAAAATGTTTGAAATATTCTAGGCATGATGTGGGAAGGAGCTGGATCAGAGTGGCCGTGTGAGGACGGACGAGAAAGGGCAAATCCAAAATGGATCTTGAGGGGTAAAATAAAAGTAGCCAGTGAGAGCTTATAAGAGCCAAACTGACACTGGAGCTTCTAGCGGGAGTGCTATAAATGGAACGTGACAGAAATAGGGGGTGGATGGGGAGAAGGACCAATCCGTGGAAAGGGGTTGGGGGCAGGGGGGAGATGCTGTGTTCTCAGTATTGGTAGCAGTGTTTTCAGCTCATAAGGGGACATCTAAGTGCGATGTTCCATGGTCACTGGTCAGTGTGGGAATGGAGGGCCACTTAGACCCCAGGCTGCAGATGTTCACTGAGACACGTCATAGCTGGAGGTGAGGATGCCTGAGGATGCTTGAGGATGCGAGGAAGAAGTGAGCATGCAGGTGACCAAGGAAGAGCCCTGGGAAAATCTGTAGGGGCCTCTATGAGAAGAAGAGCTAACACAAAATAGATAAAAAAAAAAACAAAAAAAAAAAAAAACAGGGAAAGTAATGCCCCCAAAGGAACAAAATTATCAATCAAAAAATGAGTGCCCCATACCGCGGTCCCTTGGATGATGGTGCCACCACCCACCCTGCATCATCCTACTGCTCAGAGTCTACCGTCTCTGACATGTGGACTGAAGAGTCTCCTTGGAGGCAAATGTTGGTCCACTCTCTTAGTTAGAACCACAGAATAGTGAACGACAACTGTTACAGGGCAACCCTAATATAAAATGGGTTTTCCACACTGAGTTTTTTACCCGCGCGCTCAGAAGACTTAAAAGTTTTAATTCCAGGTACACGTGGCAAAAGTTATTAGCACGTTTTATTTTATGAAAGAAAGGGGAATAAAACAGTAATAATACCAGAAGAAAAAGAAAGGGATATAAATCTACAAATACCCTACCAAATTTAAGCAATGGCGCATTGAGGGCTAGCTCTAAGTTGAATGAGATGGCTCCAAAGGAAGGGGGTCTGGCTCCTCCGTAAGAAAAAAAGACCCCAAGCTCACCTCTGGTTTTATAGCCAGCCTGCTGCTTAACTCCACCCTCAGGTCCCAGTAATTCACTCTTTAATAATTATTTTATCAGATTTATGGTTTTAAAACACTAATATTCTAGAGTGGGGGTTAAAGTCCACACACCCATAATCCATTTAAAACCACCTTTCCCCCTAACACTAAGGGGACCTATCGAGCTGTATCTTTTACACTTGGGGATCTTACCTAGTTATAGATTCTGACTTTAGATTGAGATTGGGGTTCAAGGTCCTGCATTTCCAACATAGCCCCAGGGCCGAAATGCTGCTCCTCTGAGCCCCGAGAACCCAGGCGACTCTGCAGCGATGGTTGCAAATGGTGGCAGCACTCTGTAACCGGGGTGGTTCTCAAGGAGTCTCCCTAAGACTGGGGCCAGCACCGACCCCCACGACAGAGCTGGCCTTGCCTGGCTGCTCTGACGGAGCTGAGGTTGAACTGCCATCCCATGAGCCATAATGGCTGCTTTCTCCTTGGGCAGACTCAGCGCTTCCCCTGGTGATTTGCTCACTGCCTCCAGGGAGGGCTAGTGTGTTTGTTTACTTGTCTGTGCCAGAGATACTGCTTCCTACAGAATACTGGGTCTAAATCACCCTTAGGCTTTTTTACTCTGGACAGTGGTCAAAACTGGAGCCTGTGAGTCTGACGCGCCTCCTTTGGCCCTCACGCCCTGAGTAGGTTAGTCCAGGGAACGCTGACAAACTTGCCATTTCCCTTGAAAAGTCAATAATCTCATTTTCTCCGCAGAATATGAAGAGTATCAATAAAGGAGTATATACAATTAAAATCACATTTGTTTAAAAGTGCTAGCTTTACAGTTTTGTCTTATAAATCAAAACATCATTGGAAAAGCTACCTCTTTAAAAGAGGAGCTTCAGTGGGATGCACGGACCTGCCAGAGGACAGGCTTCTCTCTGCTTGTAAGTCTTACATCTTGCTTGTTACCCATCTGTCTTCCCTCCCCTCCAGGGCTTCATTTTTCCATGTCACTCACGTGGCTCTTTCCTAGAGCCAAGCGTCTAGCTAAACTGACTTAGAGGATGCCTTCTCTGCCCAGATGCCCATTTAGTCCACACACAGATGGCTGGTATTTTTATACATTTTCAATTTACCAATAACCTTTTAGGAATGAAAGGGAACAAGTGTTTATTGGGTTTATTGAGTGCCTACTAGATGCCAAGCTCTCTGCGGAGAGCTTTATATTCATCAACTCAGTTAAGCATTTTTACAAAAAAGAAATAAATAAACTAGGGAAGGCTGTTACCTGCCAAGGTGACTGGTGATGAGGATGAGCCCCAAGTTGGTGGTCATCGTGGTACTCGCTTGGGGGTTGCCACAAAACGGGTGGGATGCTTTAAAAAGAGGGCCTTGGTATTTGTATGTGCTGTGAACAGAAATCGCTAGTTAAATGGAACACAAACAAGCAATCACAGGCATGCTGTGCAGGCAGGAGTTCGGCCTTAGCCAGGAATTCCTGCTCACAAAAGGACTTGGGAGGTGGCCAGGGCTGGCTAGAGTCTCTTCTCCATTATTTGTTGTGATTTGTTGGTCCTCGTTCTTGCATCTCTCGTAAGCATGTGTGTGTGCATGTGTGCATGCGTGTGTGAGTGCGTGTGTGTGAGTGTGTGTGTGTGTGTAGAAACTTGAGGCTTTGGTGAATCTCAACTTAGAGATAACCCTAAATAAAGAGCCTGTAAAACACCCACCAGTGTGGCCTTTGCTCCCTTCACAAGAATTCCTGGAAATGCCTTTTCTTCTCCACTGACTTCCTGCTTTAATGCACTGCTGTTGTCTTTAGTCCTGCTCCCCTCCCTCCCCCTCCCTCCTCTTCCCCTCCCTCCCCTCCCCCCTCCCTTCCCCCCCAGTCCCCGTAGATACATGGTGTTTCTCTCTCTACCTGCTCAAGGATTTCGCACCCACTAAGGACCCTCTCACTGCTGCTCTTGCTGTCTCCCTCCAACTGTTCCTGGACCAACAGGAGGGCTCCCCCTGGGCTCTCTCATCTCTGCCAGGGCTCCATCTGGCAGCCCTGCTGAAGGGCACAGGTTGATGCCTGGTGTTTCTGGGTTCTAGTCACACCTGACTCTGCTGTGGTAGAGTCCCCCTGGGGAAGTCCATCATTTGAACCCCAAAGTATCAGCTTTCTGGCAACCACCACAAAGACCATCCCCTCAGGAAACAAAACAAACCCTATCTCTAGAGTTTCCCTTTTTCTTTTCTTTAAAGTTCCCGGTTGCAAGTAGCTGCAATTAAGAGGCTGGATCAAAGGGACTAGCTGCCTGGGGCTGCTGGGACCTACTGAGAGCTTTGGACTCTTTAACTCTTGGCTTCCTGGGACCAGCTCTCCCAGCCCCCAGGTGCTCAGTGTCAGGACTCTCAGCACCTGGGGGTGGGGGGTGTTTCTCAGTGCTGGAGACTCAGAGTGCCTATCTCTGAGATCCCCTCAGCAGACAAAAACCACCACAGAAGGTGAAAGTCAGAAGAGACCCCCAAGTTGAGAGGAATGGGAGGCATCCGTTAGCCGAAGCAGGCCTGCTTCCCGCTTCAGGCTTGCCCACCTCTGGGACCGGACAACCTCGACCTCGTGACACAGACATACAGTTTGGTGATAAAATCCGTCTTGGTACCGAAATGAAATGGGATTTCCTGTAACCGTCACTTCTCAGCCCTGCTCAGGCCCTTACTAACCTAGTCCAGTATCCTCTCTAGCAGGCCAGCCGTTCACATATTTCAAGACAGTAGCCAAGTTTCCTCTGATAGGAGCGGCCAGCTCCCCCTTCTTCAGGATATAATGGGTTTGTTCGTGCAACCCAGACACGGTGTTTTTGACAGCTGTGTCGCAGTGTGGACCCACATCACTATTGCACTTAAACTTGAGTCACCTGTTTGGAGAAAGGTGTAGGATTCTCCATATTCCCTCAGCTCTGTTCAGGCCTGTGCATGGTGGAGAAAACCTGAGGGGTGGAGGTGAGGTGAGGAGAGGGGGACAGAATCTTCCCTCGAGGCATGAGTTGCTTTAAAATTGTCTTCAGGGGCCTTCCTGGTGGTGCAGGGGTTAAGTCACAGCAATTGAAGCTATCAGCAGCCAGGGAGGGGACCCACAGGGCACAGCAGACCTCTCCTGCCTCGCCCACTGCTCCCCTCAGCAGTGTACTTCAGTCAATCTGCCTGTTCTGCTCCCCTCATTCTGCTCGCCTCTCTGTCTCTGGTGAATCCTCTCAAACCTCCACCTCTGAGCTATACTGAGCTCTTGTATGCATAAATAAATCTAAAATAAAATAAAACAAAATAAAATTGTTTTAAGTCTCAACAATGGATTTTAGGTAACTCCAGAAATCAGTCACAGATGCTGGGCATTGTAGGTAGGTAGGTCAGTTCCATAGAGAGATAGATGACAAATGATAGGTAAGATAAATAGGTGACAGATAATGTGTGTGTACTCTGTGTGTATATAGTTCTGTAGATTAATAGGTACAGATGCACATAGATGCATATAGATGACTCTAGAGAGCCGTGTAGTTAGTGTCACATATCGATACAGGTAGAGGTAGGTATAGGGAGATTTACATACATGTGTACACGTACAGACAGAGACACAGGGAGGTGGATAAACTGCACACACTTTAAATACTGCACAGAGGCAGTTTTCGGAAATAAAATATACGTTTTGGGTGTTTTGTTTTTCAGCTTAACAAAATGGTGATCTTCTTAGCAGTAGCTCTGTGTCCTCCTGGGTGTCTCTGTGGTCTCAGCATAGTCCCCAGCAGCTGAGAGCCACAATCCGCCACCAGTGGGTGCCAAGGTCACCGAAGGAACTAATTAACCCCAGCTCCTGTGGGCAGCAGGCTGCACACACCTACCCTGTCCTCAAGAGGCGGAAGCGGGAAGGGCTTGCTCCCTTGTTCTACCCTGGCCTACTCAGGCACAAGCTGAACAAACAAAGGGTCAGGAGGACTAGTAAACCACCCCCCGACTAGCTGGCCAGATTTCCGTCTAGAAGAAGCCTGTTCCAATGCAGTGGAACGTGAGTCGAGACAAGCCCTCCAGTATCACGCAGGGAAATTCCCAGGTTGATATTTACCGTAAAGACTCCCCGGCCCTCCTATCACAAGCCCTGCCCTTTCTCCCCGCCTTTGAGTGCTAGTTTTACTGATGCCCTTCAACCTAGCCGGCACTCTGGAACGCTGAAATGTTGCCCTTTATTTGAAAACTACAAATTTTGTAGTTGCTTGCTAAGGAGTATACATTTCTGTCCCCTCCCTGCCAACCTTGGGTAAAATGTATGTTGCCTAAACCAGACCACACTAAATAATTGATCAGAAAAACATTTGAGAGGAGCGATTATTTTTGGAAACATTGACAGCCAATAACCCAACGTGTGAAGCTGGAGAACGTTTGCCACTTGAAACACTGTGGATCCGACAGTTAATATCAGTCCTCTTAATCTAATACCAGTTGGTAATACCAGTTGGGTCTTTGGTGCACTGTCCCGCAGCTGTGGATTTTAGTTGCTGGTCTGATCTCTTCTTCCAGCTGGGTAGTATAGACAGTCGTGGAGGAGCACTGGCGTGACCTGTGTGTTGTGTCCGAGCCACAGTGGAGCCTCTGGCTTCGAGCTTGGCGCCTGGCACTGTAGCTTCTTGCACTTCGGCTTGTGGTCCCTCCCTGGGTCGCACCCCACCCCCACCCCACCCCAAGCTGCTAAGCAGACGGGCATCGGCATAGAAGTTAGTTCCCATTACAGTTTGGCAGAACACAGCAAATCCTGGAGTTAGGTTTGTGACACTCTCCATCGTGCTCGCTGGTTAAAAACAGAAGAAAAAAAATCAAAACCATATGTTCACTACAATATCAGACTTCTGGCAAACAGTTCGCTATTAAATAATAAACACTGACCTCTCCAGATATTTGAAAGCTTTGGGAATAAGAGTTGACCTGCTCAGGTAGAGTGGTGGGGGTGGGGATTCTGTTTGCTTCCTTTCTCAAAATGGCATGCTGCTGGAATGCTTCCAGCTCCTAATGGGGGAAGCAGAACAAGACTGCATTTACTGACTTATTTCCCTCCTTCACATATTCCTCTTCCCCTCACATTTTCCGGATTGGAAATTAGAAACACTTTTCTCCTACACACAAAATTACTCCTTCTCACACACTTTTTTTTTCTGCTTTGCAATGACAATTGCTGCCAGAAAAGACTCTTCTAAGAAGCCCGCTCTCCTGGCCAGACAGCCAAAGGGTTAATTTAAAATGCGCCAACTTGTCAGATGCAGCAGCAGCAGTGAGGGAGAGGGCCAGGGGGTGCGAAGCGGCCACTGAAACAGAGACCTGCGCCTTTCCAGTTCCAGGTCCTGCTAATAGCGTGTCTCCGTCTGGCTAGGAGTTACAGGACGGTGTTCGCTTTGGGGAAATCCAGGAGGTGGACGCAGAGCGTGTGTCTTCTGTTCTAGCCTTAACACAGTCGTTAAAATGTGGCTGGTGACCTGCCGCTGTCTACTTTAAGGGGAAGGGAAACTCGGTCAGGTGGTTCTGTTTCCTTCTTCTGTCCCCACTCATACCCTCCCACGTTCGTTTTGCTCCCGACCTCCTGGTTGCCCGTGGGGGGACTCCGTCCCCCCCCCCCATAAGGGGCACTGTGAAGAGTCACGTTATCCTCCCTTGGGCCAACAAGAAGTTGGTACTTGAAACTTGGAAAGAAAGGAACTCATCCATGACAATAATAATGCCATCATGTCTCCTTTTCTCTCCCTGCTTTTACTTGTTTTATAAGCACATGAAAGCTTTTCCTTTCAGATTATGCTTTTTCTATTTGAAAGTCAAGACTAGTGGAAGGAACAGTTTGGGGACCGCCGTGACTGGTGCCCTCTGCCCTTTCCTGCTGTGTCACCCTAGATGTGCGGCTGTCCATGTAAGTCCAGCGAGGGCAGCTGTCCAAAGTATAAGTAAGTAAGGGAGCTAAGTTAGGGATGACGGGACTCCAGAGCTGCAGCTCATCGAAACGGACATGGACCCACACTCTGCTTCTTAGGATGAATGAAACCTACCTGATGGCTTGGAGGTTTGATTTCCTGCTTGGCACAAATCAAGATAATCTAGATGCTCGAGTCCCGTGAATAGTTGGGGAACAGTGTTCTGGAAATGCCCCGCACACAGTGAGAGCCCTATGTTGCTGCAAGGGGGTTGGTCACTGTTAATTTAATCGCTACCTGCTCTGCCAAGGAAAACACCTACTTAGCAAACTGTTCGGGGAACAGAAACATTTGCAGAAGGGTTTACTGTGAAAGGTCATGGTCTTCCTTATCTTCATTTCCTTTCCTCTCCTGGAATAGATGCTCTGGCATGACAAATCAAATATGGAAATAAATCACCATGGTGGAGGTAATCCATGCCACAAGGATGTCTAAGGCGCCCTCTTGGTAACTCCTGCTCCAGGTGACTGAGAGAGGCTTCCTGGGAAAGAAGCCGCCATGCCTGGAAGGAGGCTAATTCTGCAGTGTGGTGCCCTAGGGAAGCGCCCCCTGGGTGTCTGGATCGTGGGGTGGCATCTAGGGGACACAGCTGCAGCGTCTGGCATGGGCTAGATTGTGGAAGACCCTGAATGCCAAGCTGTGGGTCTTGAACTTTACGCAAGGGCAGCAGAGGGTCACCAGATGCTTGTGAGCAGGTGAGGAATGGGGTCAGACGCTGCTTTGGGGAGATGACGCTGTGAGTGTGGAAGGGCAGAGTTGGACTCAAGCACTCAACACGTCACGAAGCACGAGCTGGAGCAGTGGCAACGGGACCAGGCAGGCGGCGAGGCGTCAACATAGGAGCAACTTCCAAGGACTGGAAGGAGTGCGGGCAGACTGAAGCCAGGGGAAAGGGCGGGAGTGCAGGCTGTCCTCAGGCCACACGTAACAGAAACACGTGCCAAGGACAGAAACATGCAGAGGGACGGGAGATAACGGCTGGGTTTGCACCACGAGATGGTTGCGGTGAGTTGGGACGTGCTCCTGGAGGCGCACGTCTGGCTCATGTAAGGTCCAAAGCTAGATTTGCTTTGGGGATGCACCCACAGAGGAGGAGTATTTGAAATCACCATAGAAGTTGAGCTACATAAAAGTAGTTATGAACTTGAAACTGGTTGGTGGCAGTCTTGGGGGATTGCTTACATTTAAGGGGGTTTCCGTGGCGCTCTTCCCTGGCATAGAAATTCAGGTGAAGAGCATTTCAGAAAAGGCGGGTGACCCTTGGCCTCGGGACCTCTCTCAATGCTTCTACATCTATAGGAAAGGATCGTGTCATTCATGGTAGCCTAGAAAGAATGCTGCTCATTTTTTCAAATGATGCTGATCATGATACAGATCTGGTATAATATGGATCTGTATTTGGGTTTTCTGGAGCCAGGTGATAATGGGTAATAATCCCAAACCCTAAAGAATGTGCTGGAAAGATGAAGACTGAGCCTAAATCTATGATGTGTGGTGTGGAGATGGTATCATAATCACCATGGAGACACTTGGGCGTGGTGACTAGGAAGCTGAAGGGCAAGGTGTTGAGGGAGGGGGACATGGAACATTCCGAACCCAGGAGGGCAGGAAGTGAGCAGAGAGGAAGCAGGGTTATGGTCAGATTGGGTTGGCTGGGCTAATAGCTGGTACCTGGTATAGTTTTGGGCTGGAGGAGTCCACAGCGGATCATGGGCTGTGACCACAGGAGAAAGGGTTTCTGAAAATTTGTAGGAACAGGTCTGAGGCTTCTCTGATAGGGAAAGTGGAAAATGTCAGATAAATTTGAAGGAAGGTGGAGAACTGAAGTCTAAATGCTTCTCCAAGGAGGCCTTTGCCTTGGGGTGACCTGCCCCATTCAAATTCATTGCGGGGAGAGGCCCACACACTACATCTGTGCCTCATTAATTAAAGATGCGCCCTGGATCATTCTAGGCTTGGCTAGAATACAGTGTCCGCTGCTTCCTTCTAAAGTGCTGTATCATTGTGTGATTTGTTGCACCTTTGCGATTTTGTCGTTTCCCTTAGCCTCTTTTCCTTCTCACTGGGTTCAGCTCACAGATAACTCTTGAGCCTAGTACTTTTCTCCCAAACAACAAAATCTACCAACATGGATGTCACGCATGGGAGAGTGTTAAGCTCTCCTTATTGTAGCCATCCACATACATTTTAAACTTGAGCCAGTGCCTGGGAGGGAGTAGAGGCTCAATAAATGTTTGTGGAATGCAACAGCATGGTTAAAGTACCATTATCAAGACAGGCCTTTCTGTAGTCGATTATTAGCAATGATTCATGCTTAAAGAAACCCGTAGTCCACAATCCACTAAAACACACCCAGAAGTTTCTATTATAGATGAGAAGAGACTATAGTTTCTACCTCTCCCTACCTATCCCCTGCCCCCTAAATGCATGCATGTGGGTGAAATTGTACTTCAGTGCTAAAGGGAAATCAGCTAAACCTAACCCCTTCCCCTGACCTTTTTTTTTTTTTTTTTCCTTTCAATTTTAACTTCAGAGCTGTTTGGCTGATAGAAGTAATGGCCAGAGAGACGAGGGGCAAAATCCATAAACTTGGGAGTTATCTAGAGCATCCTAACTTTAAAAATAACTTTTAGTTGCTTAAAAAGGACAGATACTCCTGGTTATGTTTGGCCACACAAAAAGGACAGTGCATCCTACAGAATGGATTGGCCTCTTTCCTGACCCTGGGAGGTCACTTGAAAATTAGTGAAAGACAGGGGTACCCATAGCCAAGGGCCGATGAGCTGCTGGAACCATGGGGACCAGTCCTAGTTCTCTATTACATTCGCTTCCCACCCCACTAGCTCTAACTCCAGGAGATGAAGGAAAATGCATTTTCTTTCTGAGCCAGTGTCAAAAGCTCTTACCAGTGACTTCGAATGCTGGTTTGTTGGAGCCCAGACTTTGAGGGAGCTTGGTAAAGAGACAGATGACAGCCCCCAAGATTCTGACTTGAATCTTGAATCCTGGGTGGGGCCCAGGAACCCACATTTATTGCAAAGACACAGTGACTTGAACACAGATGACTAGCAGGTCTCTTGGCACTGGGGTTAAGACACCACATTCCTCCATTCATATCCTAGCCCTGCCGCAGAGGAGATGCAGGACTTGAGGCATCTTTCACAATGTACGTGAAATCTCAGTTTTCTCCTCTTTAAAATTAGGGTAATAGTACCCACTTCTCTGTATGATGATTTGTATTAAATAAGATCACATAAGGAAATTTCTGTAGAATTTTTTTATATAGAATATTTGGTACGTAACATTTAGGATGATTTAGGATGAATATCTCTAAGTGAGCATGAAGATCTTGGGGGACTAATTCCCAGTTAATGCTACAGGTCCTCTAAACAATCCAGAAGTACAGGGATTATTTCTGCAAGTTCCAGAAAGTCTTGTTTTGCAGCAAAATCTGCAAGAAGGCTTTATATTAGACAAAATAAGTTTATGCCAGACTTCTGGGAAAACTTCTATTTTGTAAGGATGGCAAGATACTGGAGCATGTTACCCCAGAGTAAAGGAATGAGGACGGGGCCACCTTTGAAAAGTTTCACACAGTGCACATGTGGAAATGGAGCACTTGACCCAGCTCTGCGATAGCTCATGCCTTAAGCTGTCCTGGCACAGAATGAATTGGTTCTGTCCCTGTTTTCAGGTCATTTAAGCAGATGGTAACTGCCTCATATCGGGGCCAAACTCTTGAACTTAATTTTTTCAAATGAATGAGTGAGTGAGTGAATGAATGAATGAATGAATGAATGAATGAACGAGTGATTTCCTATGGGGCAAGAAGCACTCCTGACATCTGCCAGTTCATTCTGTTCTTTTGATCCCTGGGGAAGATTGACCCCTTTGTTGCTCAGAAAATAAATAAGGATTGCTGCAAGGTGTTTCCTGCAGCCACACACGCCTTCCTTCCTGGAGGCAGCAACCCACTTGCCCGTGCAGGAGAGTCAGAGTCACATGTCCTTTCTCCCTCACCCAGATCCCGAGGCAGCACAGACACTCTCACAAGTTAGGTGCTGCTGGCACTTGACGAGATCTGGGTCACACACATACAAGAGGAAAGAAGTGTGGCACGAAGTCCACGAAGTCCAGGGAGAAATCAGAACAGGAATGTGAAAAAATAAATGCAAAACTCAGGCAGGGAAAGCGAAGACACGTTTATGATAGTCTGGGGCAGACGAGTCTCAATTTCAGCTTTTTGTTGAGAAAGGTTTCCAAATCGAAGCACACCTGCAAATCTTCGAGTCCATCGTGAGTCATTTTCAAAAGGCCGTTCCCTCCATTCAGAACGTCATGACTGAAACCCAGCAGCACACCTAGGACACCGGCGCTACATAAGGCAAGCGAAGCAAAGAGGACCGTAGGCAGCGAGTGCACTGAAGTACAGAAACACGTGTGTGTGGGTCTGTTACACGCCAGCTCACACGCGCACGTGGCCACAGAAGCCAGCAGAGAACCCAGAGACTTACCCTGCTGGGCGGAAACCTCAGACGCCCAACGCTTCATCTGAGAGGGAAGGGAGGGCGAAGCCATCAGTGAGGCCAGTCGGCCCTACTCCAGCTGGCCTGGGTTTGGAGTTGAGAAGGATGCCTGGATTTAGATAAGCACAAAGGAGAGCGGAAGACATGCCCTATCAAAGGAAACCATTCAAACAAAAGGCAATAGGCGGAAATGAGCTGTTATTGTGTGCACACATGGAGCTCCACGAGAGGAAATTGCCTGATTCAGGACACTTCCGACGCCCGAAGCTGCAAGGACAGGCTGGGCCCACGTTCCCACAACCTGGAGGAGGCATCCTGCTCGCCCGGGCTGGCGCATGGACATGGAGTTCAGAGAAGCCGTTCATCTCCCTAACTCCAGAAGCGCTGATGTCCGCATATGTCCTTGGGACCTCGAGGGCAATTCCTTACACTCTTCCCTGTGCTTCGTTTGTCTGGACCCAGGGAAAGGCAGAGCAGGCACTAGGCACAAGTACTTTGATCTCCTTAGGGGTGAAGCTCATTCATGCCTCAGGGCCACCAGCCAGCTGAGACAGCCCAGGCCAGGCAGGGCCACCTCTCAGTTGGCCCCTTGATAGGGTCTGGGGGGGCGTTATACCCAGCGCCCCGCTAGGCAGCACTGCTGTCCTGCCCCAGAGGTGGGAGCAGCAGATGGCGGCAGCTACCTGCTATTCTGTCCAAACCCCATTGTCACCGCAGCTCTGATTTTGCAGGGCATGGTCAGTGCCTGCCTGGTATGTGCCCTTGGCCCTGTGGGCAACACAGAAGCGTCTGGAATATTCCTGATCCCCCCAAGGACTTCAGGGTCTCAAAGAGGAACATTTTATTCCAAAACATGAGCAGAGATGCTAGCACCCTGGGGTGGGGGTGCGGTTCCTATGAGTTGTGGAAAGAGCTTCAGAGGAATAGGACTTCCTTCCTTTGTGTTGCTTGATTGACAGTTGGAGTACAGTGAAGCCTGGGTCTGGTCACTACTGTAAGTGGCATGAGCCATTTTCCACTGATTTCGTCCTCTGAGAGTGGTGCTGGCTGGTAGAAGGAGAAATGCAGGGCTGAGTGGGGGACCATGCTCTGTGCATGGGCCAGCCTCCCTCCCCCCCAGCCCTCAGCCTCCACCCCTGCTAAGTGAACACTCCGGAGGAGGAGGCACTGTGCTCTGCTTCGGCTGGGCCGGGAGCACTGCCTGACCTCAGGCTGACTTCCAGACACGCTCTCCTCCGCCCTCCCTCAGCTCGTAGTCTGCGCAGTGGCCCGTGGGGAGCGTGACTGTGGTGTAGACGAGAAAGCTGGTCATAGGACCATGCTCTCTGAGTGTATCCGTTTCCACTAGAGTTTAAGAAGGTAAAAATTTCAGTTTACTCTGGGGGATAAAAATATTAAGGATCTTGGACTTTCTTGGATTAATCATTTAGTCACTTGGTCAATCAACAAACTCTAGGTGAGCCCCATATGCTGCTCCGGGTGCTGAGCTGGAAAGATGGCGAGTCTGGTACTGGGCTCAGTCAGCTCATGTTCTTGCCAAAGCACAACAGCGGCAAAGTGCATCTCCGGGACTCGGGGACTAAAAATGAGGGGCACAGTGGTCAGGGAGGGAGAGAGTGGCCCCCTGGAGCAGTGAGGGTAGGGGACAGAGCTGGGAATGACTTTCCCAGTCAGGACATTTGAACTGGGCTTCAGAGGAAGCACCAAATGACAAGCAAAGAAAAGGGAGACGTGTCACAGTCTCCTTCTAATTAACATGCTTCTAATTAGCGGCTCTGAGACTTAGCAAGTCTCATCTATAAACTAAAACTAATAGGCAGTTAGATAGTTGGTTTGGGGTTTTTTTTGTTTTGTTTATTTATTTTTTTTTTTTTGGCGTCTTTCCTCCTTCCCCTTCAAGGGAAAAAACACATGAATTAAGAGTTAATTTGCCAGCAAATAGCATAATGTGGATGCACAGAAATGAGACTATTTTATTCAGCATGGATTAGGCTGGATAACTGAGATTTTATTCTCCGGAAGGAATCTTGTTTTAACATTTATCGGTAGCACCAGGAAAAGAGGGGGCAGGATAAAAGTTGTGTCCAGATTTCCGCTCGTCCCCGTACTTCTCCATCAGTCACACTTCAAAAAGTCCAGGAAAGGAACCACACCCACTGCTTGGTCACCCCACCAGGGGGATGGTCTAAAAATTGATGAAATAAAACAACAGTTCATCTCACATGACACTGCAGAGGGGGGTTTTCAAAATTCCTCAGAGTTCAAAGGCCAATTTACAGGATTAGGTCATAGAAATGCTTGTAAAATTCCAGTGTGAGTCTTTAGTTATGTTTAGCTTATTTCAAAGGTTACCCCATGCCCAAAGAAAGCTCCATGGGTGAGATGGGTCATGAATGTAAGTTTGCTTACGTTTCAAACATCGTGTTTCATAGCAGTCTGCAGTAAATCAGGCTGTAATTTTGCAAGCCACAAATCAAGTAGGTGGAGAGAAAACAAGCCCCGGGCTGAGGGAGCAGGGTGGGCATATGATCTACTAAGAAAAATTTGGAAACTGAAATGCAGGCAAGTCAGCTTATACTCAGGATGAGGAAAACCTCAAATACTGAAGAAGTTCGCTGAGAACCAAGGGACTTGGGCTTTTTCATGTATTAACGGGGTTTTTGTGTGTTTCTTTTACAATGTCGACCTGCTGATAATGTGCCTTGTTCCTCCTTGACTTTGTAATCTCATTCTTTGCCACAAATATAATGGCCTGTTTGTTTTGCTGCCGATGTGCGCTGACCAAAGAATCGGACATTTGTTTCCCAGCGCTTGTTTTGAAGAAATCAGTTCTGGGTACATCTTTACACTGCCCATAAAAACAGAGGCTTATCTGGGTGAAAGATACCCCAGGTCTGCACTGGGGTCAGCCTCCATTTCTGCACTCTATAGCAAATGAACTTGAAATATAATAAAACTTCATTTCAATCTAATTACCAAAGAGCCTGAATTATAGACTATTCATAAGGATGTACACGTTTATTAATTATAATGACATACAGCAATTTGAACTGGCCAGGAGTATTTTATCTAATAATGGCTCCAAGGAAATTCTTATTAATGAAGAGATAAGAATGATTTATGAGTGGGATTACAGGTATTTATATTCGGATGAATGGTAATGGAATGCTACAGGTTTGGTCTCCTAAGTAGGGTAAATATTTCCATTGGAATTATGTTAAGATTGTTAATTTATTCAATGAGGACACTCCCTTTTTTCATAAGTAGTTCTAAGGTAACCTCTTGTGAGGGTGGTTTCAACCCACAGGGGAACTCAGATCGGTTGCAGGTGGCTGACTGCCTGGAAACATGTTTTGAGAGATTTTTTGAGTAGAGATTCTCAAGGGTAAAGGATGGGGATCGATTAGTTATGCCTGCCATGGACTAGAAATGAGAGAAGGGGGCCTGTATGGCCTCCAGCTGCTGCCCTTGGCTAGGGCCTTCCAAAGTGCTGTAAAGTTGGACTTCTCACAAAAGGTATTTCTAGCATAGACTGCAAAATGAGGGTAACTTCTGGGAGGCTGGTAACACAGTTCCTAAGTGTCTCTGAAATTCAGCCACTGAAGGCTCTTCTACAAGGGTAGTTGCATTAATGGATCTTAATGCACTTACACCCAAAGTTAAGAAAACAAAGTTGAATTTGCTAAGTGTAGACAATTAAAGTGCAAAGAGGAACAAAATTATGTTATAACTATTCTTTCTACTGATGTGGGATAGGGGTGGGGTGGATAGGAGGAAAGAATTGTTACACTGGAGAAAGCCCTTTATAATGGCATTTTGACATTCTGTTTTAATTTCAGATGTAGTCATTATTTTTGAAAGAAACTGAACAAGTACTTAATTTCTGCCACTAAAACAACTTTTAAGTTTGGATCTAGGTCTACAGAGCAGCATAATCTCCTTTCATTCCTAAGTTAAATACCAGATAATAAATAGGAAAGAGGAAGAGAACTAATAATTTCAAGATACCCACTGTGATCTCAGCACTTTGACAATTACTTCCAAAATGTTAACTTATTTTTTTAAATTTAATGCTCCCAACTGCCCTTATATATATATAATATATATTATAATTAATAAACGTGTACATCCTTATGAATAGTCTATAATAGTCTATAGATATATATAACATAATATACTAAATGCTCCATTTTACAGATAAGAAAAATGAGATTTAGAAAGCTCTGACTGTTTACCTGTTATGAAGTTAATTAGAACTCTCCTCTGAAGCAAGCCAAAAGTTCTGTGTGAGGTTCAGATAAGCAAACCTATGGGCCTGAGTTTAGACAAGACTTTTACAGTGATGTCTTACATGTTCACTAATAAGAATTCTAGAACTTAAGCATTTTCAGAGTCCTAATAAATATGTTTGTCAGTCTAACTGTCTGTATGTCTATCTAATGTTAATAGCATACCATTTGCTTTTTACTTCAAAAAATGAGAAAGCAGTTCTGTTAGAAAATTATCTAAAACCTAGAGAGGGGGAAATTTTATAGGCGGATAAGACTATAAAGTATCCTATAAAATCAGCAGTGTGTGTAAGAAACCAGAATATTGTCCTGCCATTTTATACAGTATGTAAATTCCATTTCGTATCCAGAGGAAGTCTGCTTTTAGTTAAACGTTGTGAATAAACTCCTGTTTCCCTAAAATTCTCCATCTCTATCTTTTAGGGGGAGGGGGCAGTGGGGTTGGTGGTAGAGAGAGTCTTTTTTTTTCCTCTCTGAGAAGGCTTTTTATTAATTTCTTTTGCTGAATTTTTGACCCTGTAAAGAAAAAGAGAGCTATTGTACCAAACTGTAGGACAGGACAAGACAGGCTCTCCCAGACTGGATTTTTCCTTCCTGCTGAAGGACACAGATATTAGTTGTATGAGCTGGTTATATCAGCTTTCTCGCAGAGCTAGTGGATTTTTCTTAATGCACTTATTGCTGTTCTGTAAATAGCATGGTGGCAGTCATGAATCTGAATCACTTACGGGGTCAAAATGAGACTGATACTGGTAATTTGGGGAAGAAAGTGTTGAGTAGCCTTGATAATGAAACAAGTAATTGGAATTCTTTCTTATTGTACAGGCTGACAGTGTCCAAACGAATCCTTTGAGTACCTATTGTCTATCTCTGAAATTTAATGAGATAGGGCATGCTGGAAGCTCTTTATTCACTCCATGAAATCCAATGTAAATGCCAGCTGATACTATTGGTAATAATTATATAAAAAGTTCTTATTAAGACATAGAGCTCTAAGATTGCCTACCATGTTTCTTTAAAAAGAGAATTTGTTAAAAACCATAGGATGCTTTATTTGCTTCTTTATGTTCAAGAACCTATGGAGGAAGAGACACTTGAATCCTGTCTATATATTAATACTATAAAAGGACTCAGAAAACAGAGATTTTTTATTCCTGAAAATGCTATGTGGCCCTGATTTTTGACATTCGCAATGGTCTTTTGATTCCTTTTGAAAGAGGAACAGAAGCGATATGCTCTCAGGTATAGGACAAGAGTCTCTAGCTTTTCTTTCTAGAAGGGTCTTAACCATAGCCCTTCTTGGAGCTCTTAGGCAAGAGGCCTCTCAGAGCTGTTTCTCCTGCCTTATTGGTGAAAGTCACTAATTCAGTCTGGCCCACGAATATACGGGTTATATAAAATGCCCTGGCTGTTGGGGTGGTGGTTTTGCCTTAAATGAAAACTGGTCTGAACTCTAGATGTTTTCTTCAATTCATTCTTCAGTCAGATAGCTAGAGAAAAACAAAAAGCAGAATGACTGGTCAATGAACAACATCAATCCACATTTTAGTCACATTTTGATTCAGTGCCCTTAATTTTATTTTAAACAGTTTATTTTTGGCCTGCAGACTAATCATTCCACCTGTGATTTTATCCCCAAACGTATATGTACATGACTCTTAACGACATTTAGCCTGAACCAAGCATCTATGGCAGATCTTCTGCCTGCTTTCTAAAGTTAAAATAATTTATCATCAGATAATCTTGTTCCCGTTTAATGTTTTTATGTTGCACTAGAAATGTTGTTTCCTGCCAAATATTCTGTTCCATATTTATTACTCCTGGATTTAACATGTAATTATTTATTCTTTGCATAACAATTTACTTTTCATAATATTTCACAGTCATGTTTGAGACTCTTGTATATGGTTGAATAGCTTAGTTGATTAAAGCATAAGATGGTGATTATGGGAGGTTGATCCCACAGATTCGTGATGCACCCCCAACCTTAGCCAACCCTCCTGAAAAGTGTGGTAGGCGTGCCTGAAAGGACCAGGCTGTAGCATAATACCTTTAACTGTTTAAAACGCAATAGGAGATTAGTGATGATTACTGCTAAGAATAATAAAGTTCAGATACCTTGTTTTAAAATCCCCCTCTTTTTGTTGTAAAGTCCTCTAAAATCAAAGGCGATGGAGAGACAGTAGAACCACATCTTAAATATAATGATAACACTATCATATTTGGTGCCTTAGTGGTTAACTTCATATTAGTTATGTTTTATTATTAGAAGTAATAATAAGCAGTTATAATTTAACATTTTTATGCCAAGTTCTATGAAAAGAGTTATGCAAATTTTACTATTATTAGAAAGCTACAATTTGCAAGCCATTGTCACTCAGCTCATTCTTTTATTTCATCTCTTTTCTTAAAAGTTGGCCAGCCCCCTACCACAGCCCACTCACTGTGAGTTGGAATTATTCAAATTAACGAGTTGTTTAAATATTAAACTGTATTTTACCTTGTGACTTGTTTTTCAGTAACACATTATTATAATTTCTGAGCAACTCGGACAACAGGCTATGATATGTAATCTGCTCATTATATCATCAAACTGAGCAAAATTCATAATGACAAAAATGTGTGCAGGCTTAGCAAAATATTGTGGTTTTCCTGTGTTGCTGTTCCCTTGCATTTCAGGATGCTGGTTCAGGAAAGGATTTCTGTTTTGTAAGTGATGATTCTTAGACTTTCATGACATTTGACCTTTTGTTCAGTTTTAAATGAGGGCATGTTCATGGGCATGAAAAGCCCAGGGGACACTTTTAGAATTTTTCTCTTAGAATGATTTTTTGTTTTATTTTTTGATGACAAAATATTTGCTTCCTGAAGGAAAAAAAAATCTTTAACGTTACATAGTACGCATTTGAACCTAATATACTACATTGTTAGAAAAAGTAACTTTTAAGAGCTGCTCAATGTCTAATAAATGAAGGTACCATAATTTATTTTAACATTCCTGGCACTTTACATTGGATATAATTATTTCTTTTTCCAGTATAAATTATGTTGTGATTAATATCCTGACACATAAATATTTAATCCCTGATTTAAAATCACTCCTATTTTTCCTTTCAGAAAAAAATATCCCTCATAGTGGAATTCCTGGGAACTGCTATATTTTTCAATTCCTTAATAGTTGAGAATAATTTTCATTTTCTTCTACGCATACAAGAGCTGGGGCACAGGCCAGAGTTGCGGGAGGTGAGAGGAGTCACCAGAGACAGAGCGGGGAGCAGAACAGGCAGATTGACTGAAACACACTGCTGAGGGGAGCAGCGGGCGAGGCAGGAGAGGTCTGCTGCGCCCTGTGGGCCCCTCACTGGCCGGGGATCGAACTCGGTATTTCTGTACAGTGGATGCTTCCCAGTGTGGCGCTCAACCCGCTGCGCCACCAGGAAGGCCCGGAGAATAATTTGTATTTTCATGTAGGAAATATAATGTGATTGAATGTGTTTTTTGCAGTAGTAAGTTTCTATGTCAAATTTCAATGGACATTTTCCTGTTTGTTTTTAGTGTTTATTCTGAAGAAGAGAAGTTGGAAGTCAGCCTGTCACTTCATTTGTATTTAACTCTGGGGTAGAGACACTAATAATTTTCGAGATCTTCCTTTGCTAGAGTGTGGTGGGTTCACCGAGTTTTCCATTAGTTTTGTCTACAAGGGAAATCTATCTGAATCCTCTTTCTCAGGTCCCTTTTTGAACCGCCCAAGATTTTCTTACTTACAACTTTTAATTGTTCCTTCTGTTTCATTTGTCCATTTTATTTCTGCAAGGACATTGATATTCTTAAGTTGAATCTTTGTTCTCTAACTTGCACATTTATCATTTCTGATCACTTCTATCTTGTCCCTTTTTTGCACATGTGTAAATATGTCTCAAGGGTGTTCTCCACCCCTCCCCCACAGATTCCTTTTTACATACTACTAGTACTCTTTACTGCACACAATTAAAGTTTTAATTCTGTTATTGAAATGTTGGTTTTCTCACATTTCTTTATTCAGCCTAATATCTTTCTTATTTCTGGCTGTCTCTCAATTCCTTTTCAGTTGGGTCTATGCCTTCTCATCATTCCTATCCTATCTCATTAGTTCAAGAAGAAAGGAAAAAGTTTCCTGAATTTGATTGAAAACATAAAGAAAGATGTTGTCTTAAAATGTCTTTGTTTTTTAAATGATAAGCTTTTAGCTCTCCATCCTCATGCTCTTTTCTAAGTCACAGAATCTGTCTACTCATGGAGTGCAAAAGAAACCATCCCATACCTCTGGGTTCTTCTCGGGCTGGACAAGTAATACAACATCATCATACTAACTAGCAAAGGGAAAAACAATAAGTACAATAGTATACATAAGGAAAACGTACATTTCTAAAGAATAATGACGTGAACCAGGAATATTTATCCTGTGTTTGGGGACCAGGGCATTAAGGACAGAGAGGGAGAAATTTTCACATGACAGGCAACAAGGGGATAACTTCTTCCTCATTCTGAGAGTAAAGATGAGAATCTCAGAGGGGACTTCCTTACTGGTAAACCTACAGCTGAATGTGATCCCAAGCGACATTCTTCTAGGTCATAAAGTGGGAAGCAGTAATTGCTTCTTCGATGGAGAAAAGGGCTTGGGACATGACTGTTTGCTTTTCCATTAAAGAAACATGAAGGAGTTAGGCAAGGACAAAAACTCCTAACTTCTGGGGTCCTTATTGCATTCTTTAAGTAATGACAACAGACCACCCACGCTCACAGTGCTTTGATTGACCGCTATTGCCCATGACAAGAGACTTACTGTGGGCTTATTGAATAAAAGTTATCTCACGATTTGGGGGAGTCTGACCCCATGGTCTTCATTTGGGTCCTTGTTGCATATCTGATTTTTTTTTGGTGTCTATTATTTTATTCACTCATTCATTCCTCTTGAATGAGAGGACATCCTTCAAAAAATTTTTATAGTTCCTCCTTTACTGAGCCTATTGATAAAATCCTCTTCTCAAATATTAAGTAGAAGACTCCTCGGTGTAAGTCTGATGACTTACAACTTTAGATGCGGCAACTTCAGAATATTGTAGAGGGGGTTCTGGCCACAGGGCACCAGCAGGGAGAAGTCACATCTGCTCAGCTTCTTGTCAGAGGGCTTGCCCTTCTCCACCCAGGTCTTCCTTCAATTGGTCTGGAAGCCCAGTGTATAGCTAAGTTGCTCTTGCCACTGCACAGGGAGAAGAGCTAATGGATTGTTTTGGTTTAGTGTAGCTGTTGGGCAAAACTGGGGGGGGGGGTTCTTTATACCTGATAGTACACAGAGACTTTCCTTGTTTCTTAGACTGCTTAACATTTTCTTTTTCCATACATTTAGCAATCATTAGCTATTTCACTGGGGGTTTGCTTGGTGGGTGAAGTTATAGAGCTCTTGTGCATAGGTTGACATTGAAAAAGTCAGACGCTCTTAGTTAACATATATTGAAGGCCTTTAAAGTTTGACCTTTCTGTTGTTCTTTGTTTGCATTATCTCTTATTTTTAGAATGACTTGCATGCCTGCTATCAATTAAAGATTCACTGATATTTGCCTTTGTCCTTTTGTGGATTATCATTTTAATCAAATCTATACAGAATTAATTTTGGTAAATAGTGCAAGTCAGGCTTATAAATTAATTTATTCTCCTTTTTCCAATATTGCTAAACAGTCCTCATTGATGTCCATGTATAGTGCTTGTTATCTTGGCTTCTCAGGTCTTTGGTATACTGGTATCTTTAAAGATACTTTTTGTCAGTTCCATTGATTTATCTATCCCTCAACAGTAGCAAATGGTTTTAATTATTTTAGATTAATGTTATGTGTATCTAGCTAATGAGGTCAATTTTATATGTTATAATTCTGTTTCAGAAGTTTATATTCTGTCCTCATCCATTTATTCTTCCAGATGGATTTCAAAATCTTTTCTAAGTTCTTCCTCATACTCAGTATACCCTCCTGCAACAACACAAAATCCTTTTGACTTGATCATAATTGTATAAATTAATTAACTTGGTAAGAACTAATATTTTTAAATGTTAACTTAGAACCACCTCTCAATTTTATTCAACTGTTACTTCATGTCTCCATATCTATTCATGATTAGGTCTATCCAGTACATTTTCACTTAGCATTATTTCCAGTTGGTTTATATGTTATGCAGCTATTATGAACGATATATTCTTCTGTTATATAGTCCACCTAATTATTGCTAAGGAACAAGAAAGCTATTGGTTCCATTTAACTTTATTTAGTTATATCATTTCTGGCAGCTTAACAGAACTCACTTTTTCCTTGTGAGGATTAAATTTAATCTCTCTGAATTTTCTGGGTATATAATCATATCATCTGAAGATAATGCTAAAAATTTTCTCCTCTTTTCCAATAGTTATACCATATATTCCTGTTACATATTAATGTGTTAGCTGCACCATTTCTTAACTATCTGAAAATTTTGAATGGCTGATTTTATGAAAAGTCCCAAAAGTGAATGGTGTTTGGTGGAGATTTCGCTCTATGATATATGTTGCTAAGAATGCAAGTTTCCCCTAGGGAATTTTAAACTAATTATAGCAATCAGCAGTAGATTTTCATCTTGCTAACTGAAACCTAAGATATTTAAGCATCCCATAAATATTAGATTTATGATATTTCAAACAAAATTCAGGATAGTACATTAGACTGATTGTCCTTAAGTTTCCTGCTTAATAGAAAATAAGTTTGATACAGAAATTGAAAATAAAGAGAACTACTTTATTGCCTTGTCTCACCCACCCATCCACCTACCCTTCCATTTATCTACTCAACAAATATTTATTGAACCTTGTTAAAAGCAAAGAAATGGAAAAATTTAGTTCCAGCCCTATAGAAATCTCAGCTTAAACTTCTTAGGGATATTCAGTTCTGTTCATATAACTATACCCCAGAATGTTCATGGGTTGATTAAATGATATCAGGTGAAAGCCTATAAAGTTATTAAATTCTTACTGCATACTAATTATACGCTTATGAGTTAAAACTTTATGCTTTGAAATAGAAACACATGTGACACATTAATGGATAAAAGAGTACACTTGTAGGTCCTGTTCGACCATTTACAAGAGGCCTGCCCTTTCGACTTCTCCAGTTAATTTTATTCGATCAAGGTCTCTCATTTGAAGAAAGTTTGGGAGTCTACAGATATATCCAGGGAAATGAAACATGTTTTTCAAGTTTACTAGTTTTCACATCCATTATAAAAATCCCTTAGCTAGTCATCTCTTTATAAAATAGTGATATACATTTCTTTTTTACAGCTATACCATATTATATTTATTAAAGAAATTATCATATGGAGTTCCTTGGAAGGTTATGTTCTAGAAAATGTGCTAGACTCTCTGGAGTTTTCCAATAAAAATTTTCAAACATAAGAATTCGACTAATAAATGTTGCTGAGTAAGAAGCATTTAGGTAGGTTAAAATATTATAATTTTGAGTCGCATCATTTCCAAATGTGTTAGTATTATTTCTCTTTGAAAAACTAGAATTCACAGCTAAAAATATGGAAAATAATTGACTTTTGAAAGATGATGGAGGATTTCTGACATTGTAAGTGAAAAGGAAGGCATTTAACAATGTTCTAGGGATAATTTCTAAAATATTTGGCTTGAAACTTTAAAACAAACACCAATGATAGCAACTTGCTCTCACACTCTTAGTCTAAGTTATCTCTGAAATGCCCTCTGTGAAACACTTGCCTTTATCTTGGACTTTTCTAGTCTAAACATTTGATTTGTACTTGCTTCTTCTTGTGACCTGACACCCAGCTCTTGATTCTTGTAGACATGTATAAGATGATCGACAATTCCAAATTAGCTTTTCAAGTACTGCCTTTTCTTTGGTCATAGTGTACTAAGATGGCTCACTTGTTGGGTTCGTTAAAGCTGCTTGACTCTTGTCTAGTGGGGTGGCATTTACAGCCGTAACCCGAAAGAAGCTCCATTCCAGGGGCATGAGCCTCCCGGATGCAGCTGTTAGCCCATGGAGCCTGATAAATATATTGAAACATTAGATTTCCCAACCGCAGATGGGGCACCGAACCCATAGTATACCCCCAGTATCGTTTTAGGCGCGTGAATAGTCTGGAGAAGCTCTCTTCTCTTCTCCAATGTGGGTTAGTGAGTCAGAAGAAATCTTTAATGAACTTCATGTGTCTGTGGCAGAGAACAAAGCAAACCCCACTGGATCACGGCATCTTCCCAGAGGTCCCTCTTACACGAGGCAGAGAACACAGCTCTGAGTTTGTCCAAGGGAAGTGGCCCAGGAGACCCGGTCACTCAGGATTTCTCGAGTTTTTCCACTGAAGCATCCTTCTCGCAGCAGAGAGGGGCTGATCCCCCGTGCTTAGCAGGACTGAGCCAGGTCTCCTTGTTGACCTAAAGGTCTTGCCTTCTGCCCCGTTATGTGCTCGCTGCCATATAAACCATTCTTTCAGGCTTCCTTCCGATGTGTCCTAAGCTGATGCTTTCGGCTTGCCCGCACATGGCTTTCAGGAAGACAAGCACTCTGGTTAGCCAGAGGCAGAGGAAGGCGGGTGTGTGTGTGTGTGTGTGTGTAAAGCATTCACTTGCCCCTTCCGTGATTCGCCGTGTCATATGACCCCAGCGCCTTTCATGCCACTCTCAGCTGTGCTGGGCTCCGCCTGTGAGCTGCTCACACGGGGCCAAAACCACCGTCCAGTCCAGCAACTTCCTTTTCTCACTAGGTAAAATGAGGCCTGAAGACAGACCAACTCCCCAGCTCCTGGCTGGCGTGGGACTGTGCAAAAGGCCAATGCTTGGCCGTGTCCCCACTGTGCCCCCCTTTCTCTGGCAACTAGGCTTCGCCTGAGGGCAGTTGACCTCTGTGGTTCATGGACCTTTGCTTTCACGCTTCTCCACTTTGGAAAAAGAAATCTGGGCTGCTCTTTGCTCCCCGAGACTGCCTGGCACCTCATAAGCAGAAACATCTTTGCTGGGGGGTAGGGAGAGTGAGCCCGTCAGTCTGAAGCGCCCACCAGCGACTCTGGACTTGCATGTGCACAACGCCCCCTCCCCTCCTCTGCCTCCGGGTCTTCCTGAAAACTATGTGCAGGCAAGCCGAAAGCATCAGCTTAGGACCCGTCGGAAGGAACCCTGAAAATGGCTGCCTTGGGGACCAGGAGCACCCCTCTGTTCTGTTGGGAGAGTTGGAACTGCCACCTGAGATGCTGGATCCGACAGTGGCGTGTCTGCCGCTGAGCCAGCGGGCCTGGTGACAGCAGGCAGCACAGCGAAGAACTCCTATCGGGCTTAATAAATATTTGCTGCTGCTGAGTCATCCTTACTGGAAAAAGCGAGGCAGACAGAACCAGCTCTGCCAAGCGCTGCAGAGGCTAGCACAGTCGCCGCCCCCCGAATTTCCAGCGTCGGTGTTACAGTCTTCCTGGCGTCGCTTGGGAAGGACCCGAGGAATAAGAGGCCTTGCACTACTGTTCTTCCAGAGTCTTCCACAGGCCATGCATTACGAGGTCTCACAACCGCCTAGTGGCCGGGGCTGTGGGCACGTGAAGCTCAGAGGCCGCGGTGGGGTGTGCCGGGCCGCTGTCTCGTCGCGGCGTGGATTCAGGTACCCATGTCCTGTTTAGACACACGCTTTGGCTAAATCTCAGGAAAGTCATTTTGATGACCACCAAGAAGACACATCTTAATAAACAAAACATCATTTACGTCTGCCCATCGAGACAGTTTTATTGTAATCATAAAAACGATTTCACATTTCACCCCGAGTTACAGAGAAACCGCTTAGCACAGTAATGCTTCAAGCGTAAGTGTCGCTGTGTGGGCAAGGTTGCTGCTCCGTACGCAGTGCCAAGGGCATTTGTTTTTTCCTGATGACTGGAAGATGCAGAGTGCACGTCGGTACCCATGTGGTGTCTGCGTACCAGCAAAGGCATTATTCAGACGCTCCCTTCTTTCTCTCCGTCTCATTTTATCTTGTCGGATTTGGTTTGACTCAAAGCTGTTCGTTCCTTGCAGAAGGAGGTCAGACAGTTTGCGGAATAAGCAGCATTAGGAGCAGCTCAAGTAGACACACGGGAATGCAGGTGATAATATCATTTTGGAAAATAATGAACCGGTAACTTGAGAGCTTGTCGTGACGGTGGTATCACAGGTTATGCCAGGTTGTTAATTTTCCGACTCAGCAGTACGCCTCTCAAAAAACACTTAGAGGAAAATGGATATGTTTTTGAAAGAAATGCAATTGGTAGAGGAGAATTAAGGGACAGAGTGAAGTCCACGGCCACTAGACCTGGGGAAACAGAACTGACCTTTCAATGAAAATTGTGTATTGAGGGCCTCCCTGGTGGCGCAGTGGGTGAGCAACGCACTCTGAAGCAAACCGCAGCCACTGCAGCACAAGTTCGATCCCTGCTGCCGGCCAGGGAGGGACCCACATGGCGCGGCAGACCTCTCCTGTTGTGCCCGCTGCTCCCCTCAGCAGTGTGCTTCTGTTGATCTGCCTGTTCTGCTCCCCGCTCTCTGTGGTGAATCCTCTCGCCACCCCCCCACACACCTCTGCCCTGTACCCCAGTGCTTGTATGCATGAATAAATAAATCTTTAAAAAAAAAAAAAAAGAAAATTGTGTATTGGGAAAACGGACACAGCATGGACCAGGAGCGCAGCTTCCGTCCTCGAGGGCAGGTGTCTCGAGAAGTCCGGGCATCTCCTTAAGCACCCGTCCTTGGGGCTCCTTGCTTGGCTGTTTCCCTTCCCCTGGATGCTGGTCGAAAGGGCTCCATAAACCCAGAGCCTCCCCAAGTGCAGGGTGTGGCTGTCAGGCTTCAGTGTGCGCCCCCATTTGCGGGAATTAGGGAGTGGCATTCTTCCTCAGTTTCCCCCTCCATAAAATGGGAAGAAGCCCCTTAGCCCCCCGGCAGCTTGCTTGTGACCGGGAGCAGCCCGGCCGTAATGGTTATTTTTCCCTTCCCCCATTGCACTCCTCTGAGTGGTGGCCCGCTGTTGCCATGGTGACGCAGCACAGGGTGACACGTTGCTTGGAAATCATGACAACTGGTGGCAGCAGGGAAGCAGAGCAGGAGCCATGATTAGCCTCCAAGGAGTGCCCTGTCTGGGCAGGGAGGCAACAAAAGAAGCTGTTCTGGGCACGGAGGAAGGGGTGGAAGGGCAAGCTTGAAGTAACACGTCCTGGCTGATGCTACCTGCCTGGAGCAATTAGCAGCTGAGTCCCCTAACCGCGCTCATCTCGGTGTTATATTTTTATAGAATATACGTGTTGGTGGCAGGTTGTCCTTTTAGTACCAGAGCATGGGGCTTTAAGTGCAGCAAATATTTGTTGTTGATTTCAATTTCCTGAAAGATAAGAGGAACAGTTGACTCAGACTCACTTCTGTAGCCGACTTTGTACTGGGACTTGAGTCATTCCTTGTCAATGGTGATTAAAAAATGTGCCACAGGAAATTGATTTTTTTTCCCCCTAGGGTGAGTGACAACAAATAAAACTCTTGCTCTGATAAGTTGACCTCTCTCTGCTCCTAAATTCCTGGGTTCTACTACTTTTTGGCTAAAGGCAAATGATGCTCTGTAGGGAAATTTTTAGTTTCGTAAATATTAATGAAATACCGTGACCTGCAGGTGTAGCCCTGCCCGTGTCTTTCCTGCCGTGTCCAAACCGACGGAAACATCCTGCATCCTTTGGGGCCTCCAGAGCCCGTTCCGATGCACGCACCTCCCCTCTTTGCACCGTGTTCTGCAGAGTTAGTGGGGTGGGGTTGGATGTGAAAAGAGGTTGGAGAGCTGGAAGTTTCTCCCCAGAACACCCATGGGGTATTTTGAACAGCCGATCACAAATCTCAAAAAGCAAGGGACCTAGCTCACTCCCTTGGGTCCAGGGCCGAGGGGGAGCTGCCTCTGGTCCCCTATCAGGGGTATGTTCACAGCGTGTGTGGTATGGAGGATTCCTGTGGCTTGAAATTGCGTCTTCACTTGTGGAGAGGCCCAGGCCGGAGGGCAGGGCATCTCGGAGCCTGGTCTTGGCAGGGACACACGACATGCACAGTCTCCAGCCTTTTTCACTGGTGACTCATGAGCCATCATTGCTCCCATCAGAAAGTTCCAGACACTCCTCTGATTCTGAGACCACAGCAGCCCCCACCACCTCCCCGTGAAGCCTGCACACCCAGAATAGTGTTGGCGAGTTCTGGGTGCCTAGTTACATTCCAGGTGCTCTTCTAGTAGAATTCTGGGGTTTGGAGACTTGGATTTGTGTCCTCAGGAGAGCCCACGGCTTACCATTCACCGCACACCTCCTGGATCACCTTCGCCCTGCTTCTTTCTGTGCACAGAGCCCTGCCACCTCTCTCCGCAACCTGGATATCCCTTCGGATCCAGACTTCAGAAACACAATGGACTCCCCCAAAGACTCCACGCACTCGAGCAGCTGCTCCTATTAGATCCCATGGTCGGATGGCCTGCTAACATATCTAGGCCAGACCCAGCCGAGCTGATAAGGTTTCCAGAAGAGTTCCTAAAAATATACTTCTCCTTAAATCAGCCTTGCCACTCACTGCGCAATCACAGAACTTTAAGGACAGGAGCGGCCTTAGAAATAGCTGCACCCTTCTATTTTGAAGCTAAGGGATCCAAGCCCCAGAAAACTGAAATTACAGCCAGAACAACAATGACTGAGAAATATTTCAACTCACATCCTGAAGATGGAACAAAGCAAATCATAAAGGCAGATACAGACTATGAGATCAGCCTGAGCGGGGTGCTGCACAGTCATCCACCCCCTCTCTTACTTAGTAAATAATTATTGCGTGTTTGCTGTGTCCTGAATGTTGGGGTGTCTGCCCTCATAGACATTTATATTCTGCTTGGGGGGTGTAGGGAACTGAGAAAGAACAGAAAAGTAGGTTAATATGTGAGTGCAAAAAATAATAAGGACTTTGGGGGGGGGAAATACAACAGGGTGAACAGAGCAAGGAGGTAGGACTGATGTAATATTATAACAGGGACGACCTACCCACGGGCTAAGTATGTGGGAGAGGCGCGTTCTCAGCAGAGGGAGCAGAGAAGGTAGCTCCCCAAAGCAGGCCATGCTTGGCTGCCACGGACCAGCCAGAGGTGAGAGTGGCTGGAGGAGAATGGACAAGGAGGGAGGCGGTCAGGGAGGTGTGAGCCGATCACGGCGCTCAGTATGGGCCATGGAAGCGTTTGTGGCTCTCACACGTGAGAGGTTTGGACAGAGAAGCGGCAAGATCTGATTACATTTTTGAAGGACGTCTCGGAAGACTGTGCTGTGGCCGGTCTGCAGTGGGGCTGGGGGGAGCAGGGGAGGCAGGTGAGGGGGCGCTTGCATTAACCCACATCACCATGGTTTAGATGGAGGTCACAGCAATGTCAGCAGTGAGGGGCCTCTGGATTCATTGGGGGGGGGGGGCAGAACCAGTGGAATTTCCTGAAGGATCAGATGTGCGTGTGGGAGGGAGAGAGAGAAGAGAGAGAGAGGAGGGGGTGTACAAATTTAGAAGTCATCTCTGTTTAACAGTTTAAAGATTTAAAACTGGAGAGAAGGGTGAAACAGAGGCCTGGTGGATTTTGCTGGCAGATCACCTGTACCTCAGCGGTCCCTACTCCTAACCCCCCGTAAGGTCAGTTCACCATCTGCTGGTTCAGGAGCGGCCTCCTCTGCTGAACACTGGCCACAGGCAACCCCCCGAGGCTTCTCACTCTCTTACCTCTCACCTCTGAAACATGGCAGGGGGTTCCCGATGAGTGTGTATTAGGACCTGGTACCTGGGTCTCAGCCGCCATTCAAGATGCCAAGTCCCAAGTTAATGCTGTTGGCATCTACGGGCTGGCTCCGCTCGCCACTTTCCTCCAGACCCACTTTTTCTTATTTAGATGTTCATGCCTCCGCCGGCACCTTCCCTGCAGCTGCTGCTTCTCGTCTGCGGGAACCGCTGTGTGTCCTCGTTTGCGGGCACACGTGGTTGTTGAGTGACAAGCACAGTCAGGTCAGTCCCTCTTGATTGGGAAGGGCAGCCAGGCCCACTCTGACATCCCTTACACCTGTGTGTGCACACGCACGCACACGCCCACGCACGCACAGACACATCAAGGTGCTTTATGATGCACTTGGAAATGATTATCGGAGGAGAACGGCCCTTGCCTCCACCTCCTCGCGGCCCTCAGTGCTGTTTGCTCTGTTGCAAGTCAGACCTTTCTGTTACTTTCAGTTGCTCTATCTCTAGGGCCTTGACCTTTGCAGCCGGCAGTCCTTCGCTCTGGAGTTGCCATGGGGAGGTGGAGAAAGCGATGCAACGGGACTCATTCACTTCAGAACGAGTTCCTGCTCCCTCACCCAGGACCAGCCTCTCCCGGCCACCTGCTCCTCCTCCCCTTCTCTCTCCTCTCCCGGCCCTGGCCCTGCCGCAGGGCGAGTCCTGCCCTAGGAGCTCCCTGTCAGCCTGGCTCCCTGCCTGGTTGCGCTGACCTCATCCGCCCTGTGAAGCGGCGCCCCAGACTGGAGCTGCCCCCACTGCACTTCCCTGGCTCCCCCGAGGCCAGGTCACTGCGCTCTGCCCACCTTTATTCCAGCCACAGAAATGGACACCTGAGTCCCCCCAGGCCAAGACCCTGCTGGAGCTGACGGTCTTGCCCTTCCTGTGGGGGTCTCCTCGGGCCAGCTCCAGCTCTCTGCACCCCACTTGATCCTGCCCCCCTTGATCCTACCAAACTCCTGTTGAGTTCTTCTCCTTCCACTTGGGGTGGAAAGGAAGAGGGCAGGGAGGGGAGAAGCCGACCCACTCCACTCCCACCCCCACCCTGTGCACCTCACCCAGTGCGTCCTTCCAACTCTGTGAGCCGGGCACACGGGCACCTTCCCCCGACACGGTCCTGGGGCCCTTGGAGAGACCTCAAGGCAGAGGGTCTCGCTCCAGCTCCGGCTGCTCCCTGTGTGAGGGAGCACCATGCCATCCAGAAGCCCACAGAGCTCCAGCCTGGGGCCATGTCCCTGCTCCCTGCCCCACCCAGAGCGACAGTCATGGAAACTGCCCCCCGCAGAGGTAGCTGTGGTTCCCCATCTGTCCTCCGGCCACGCGCTGGTCCTCGCCATGACAGTCTCCTTGGCACGGGACGTGTGGGCCTGCTTCCTCCGTCCTGAGACTCTGTGCCTCTCGCTGCTCGCAGTCCTTTGGCGACCCCTTGTCCGGTGGTGTCACTCGCTCCCCAGCTTTCTGTCACCTCAGGCCCCTTCCCTGTTCCGACTCCTAGACACACACACAGACGTGGTCTCTCCCCGTCCGCTCCTCTCCCCCTTATCCCAGCCTCTCCAGCTTTGGCTTGTCACAGTCTCTCCAGCTGTGTGTCTGACACCAAGACCGTGACGTCTAGCTCTGCGCCCCATTTTCAGCTCATGCCCCAGCTTGACGTACTTCACCTGAGCAGACCCTCGGCATCCTGCCCCACACAATCCCACTCACACCTGGAGTGTTTCTTGACTAATCTCGGCTCTGCACTTCTCATTTGCAATCCCCAAAGGTGGTAGGTTCATCTCAGCCTGATCTGGATCCTTCTCCTCCTCCCCGTGGCCGCAATGTACCTATTGGTCTGGCCTCTCTCTTTCCTCCCAGGCCATGGCCTTCATCCTTGACCAGCCTCACCGCCTGCGAGCTCCCCTAATTGCGGCACATCGAGGGGTGCTGGCAGCAGGTGTTCTTCTGCCGGGATCTTGTCTGGAGCCCACTCATCTTCCGATACCTGCCATACTGACAACCCTCATGCTTAAGACCGAGGCTGCTTAGCTCATATGATGCAACCTCAGACCCCACAGCAGATCCCCCAGGGGACAATATCACCCTTCCTCAAGTGCACTTTTAGGAGCATTCTCTTCTTATTTTTAAAGATTGATTTATTTATGCGTACAATAACTGGGGTACAGACCAGAGGTGCGGAGGGGAGAGGATCCACCAGAGACAGAGTGGGGAGCAGGACAGGCAGATCGACTGAAACACACTCTGAGGGGAACAGTGGGGAGACAAGAGGTCTGCTGCTCCATATGGGTCCCCTCCCTGGCCGGGGATCGAACTCAGGCTGCAGTGGCTGCGTTTTGCTTCACAGTGTGGCGCTTAACCCTTTGTGCCACCAGGGAGGCCCCAAATATTTTCTTCTGACCAAGGGGGCCTCTCTGGGTGGAGGATTTTGACATCTTACAATGGACATGGCGCCCAATAACTTTTAAGGAAACTAATAGACATTCACGTAGATTTTAAAGTCTGTTCCTAGTGTTCTGGTCATGCCCTGAATTCTATTTTCCATATTATCCCAGAGTGTTTACAATTTTTTCCCCCATATTTTGAACAGTCTTCATGTAACTGAAAATTTCAAGTAGGTAACAACTGTGCTAGTCGGGTGGGGAACGGTCTCTGGCTTGCAGGAACTTTCACTGAAGAGCTGGGCTTTGTGAAAAGTCGCCGTCACCCCTAACAATGCACACTCCAAATAGGGTACTCACAAGAGCTGTGAGCATCTGACCGCTTCATTCTGTAACTTAAATTACTTAAATTACCGCATCGTCAATGTTGTAAAATGCACCGTGTTCTTCATCAACGGTTATTCCCTTGGCTATCTTAGTATTACTTCACTTGTGACACTATGTAGACTTTTTATAAAATATGTGTGGAGGCTGACTGGATTGTTTATTATTTTCATTTGGTGGTCATCAAAGTTATGTGGCAATATTTTGTTCAAAAAGGGGGTACTGGAGTTTGAAGGGGGTGGCAGTAAATGAAACTGCCTTTCGGTGGTGATAATGGTGGAAGGAAAAGGATAAAGGGCCCCTGAAAAGCAACCCTGTCCAGCAGAGGTGGTGGCTGGGGAAGGCAATGGAAGTTCCGAAGACTTCCCTGGGGACTCAGGGTTCCCTGCAGCCTGCAGCTCGGTAATCCTTCCCCTGACTGCAGCCCGTGGGTCCTGCACCTCCAGGAAGCCGGTAAGTGCTGTCAGCCCCAAATGGTCTCTGATATAATTGCTTTTATTCTAATGAGACCGTCTCCTAACTGAGTTAGAAACGTTGCGATAGAGAACACAGACACAGTGAAAAAACATAATTTGAATACATATACGTGTGGAGTCTATCAGATGTGCTGACAGTCTAGGAGTTTATTTTGAGATTTCTCTCTTCTCACTGAAGGTGGAATTTCTTCTCCTGCCCTCTGCTAGAAACTGCAATGAAAATGCACTGGACTTAGGGTTTAATGGTTAAGATGAGTGCTGGATTTTGAGAATTTTTATTCAACTTGGGAATTTGCCATTTTTCCTTCTGTTATCCTGCACATGGGCTTAACTGACTCACCCTGCAACCTTAGGTTCCTGGCATTTCATTTCCCCCATGGACGTGGATGGGAAAGTAGCAACTAAAGACCAAAGTTCCCTGGGAAATGGGACATCCCTGTCTGCCTGGTGCTTCCCGCCCAGAATGAGTGCATGTCTGCAATTAGTCTTTGCGTAGCATCTGTCAGTGGTTCATGTGCCTAATGCTCTAGGAAGGTCTTCGTAGCGTGCTCCACCTTCATAGAAGGAACTTTCCCACTTTCTTTTCTTTTTAGAAGATTTTATTATTTATGCATACAAGGCCAGAGTCACAGAAGGTGCGAGCATTCACCAGAGACAGAACGGGGAGCAGAAGAGGCAGATGGACTGAAACACACTGCTGAGGGGAGCAGCGGGCGAGGCAGGAGAGGTCTGCTGTGCCATGTGGTTGCCTCCCTGGCCTGGGATCGAACTCAAGTTGCTGTGTTGCAGCTTCCACATTGTGGCGCTCAACCCGCTGTGCCACCAGGGAGGCCCCTTTTCTACCTTCTTTTGCTTACACTTCATTGACTTTACAGAACGTCAGATTCTAGGTGAGGACAAGTTATTCCCTCCTGCCCTGTGTGCCGGTGCGTGGGACACAAGCATGTCAGTATAAGGAACAAAGACGCCTTAGTGAACGCTGATAAGGATCAGATACTGTGGCTAATACTGAAAATGCACTACTGAATATGTTGGGGTTGCAATGCATATATTTATAGCTTAGATGTTTTTAGTTCCCCAATTCTAGGCAGCTCGGAGAGCTTAGGTGACATTAAGCAACCCTTCAGGGCAGAGAAGGGACTAGACTCCACCGGGGAAAACTGGATTCTTTCCCCTAAGCCACGTAGAAGTTGCAAAACACCATTTCGTTTCTACCTCCAGTAAATTAAAAAGAAACCAATGTAAAGGTGTCTAGAACGAAACACATTTTTAAGGACACCATCACTTTTACCGTTCTTCTCACTTCCTTTCTTTGAAAAGTCAATCAGGTTATTTATTTCTTTCTCCCTGGGACCGCTCTCTCTCCGGTGTTTTTATTGGTCCAGCTGGCTCCCGTGGGAAGGCTCCGGTGAGAAACCTCCTCTCAGTGGCTGTGATTACAGGGCAGGTTACTCCCACTTCTGGAGGTCAAGAGGCTCTCAGCCCTTTCCAGCCCTGGCGTCTGCCTCTGATGGGCTGGGGCCCAGCGCTACAGGATCAGTGGTGAGAACACACCCAGAGCCATTTGCACTCCAGCTCCAGAAACAGAGGTGGGGCCTTACCGGCCTCCAGCTGCTCACCGGAAGGAAACATCATTGAGCCAAATTATTTCTTAAGAACTTAAAAATTAAAAACCAGAAACTCCAAGATCCGCAAAATTGGAAATTAGGAAACTCCAGGAGCCATAGTCTCTTTCTAGTAATTAGATTTATGCAAAATAAAATTAAAGGCATCCCATAAATTACTTAGTGGGTAATGAGTCCTTGACTGTCTGACTCAGAAATCTGTTTGTTTTGCAGGGACCCTTTAATCAGCTCCCCAGGAGGCCCGAGTCTGGCCGACAGCTAAAATGCCACAGTGGGCAGGTGAGCCGTGGTGCTGTGTGCTGCAGAGCTGTTTTCCTTAAGGCAGCCTTGACATTTGATCAGCCTCTGTCCCAAGACCGGACACAGTTGGTGTTTCTTCCCTTCAAAAATGTACAGACTAGCTGCAAGGCAGTGGCAAGATGAAGCTCCCCGAGGTTCACCCTCAGGCTTGATCTGGGGGACACGGAATGAAAGGAGGTGGCCCCAGCTGTCTGGGGAATATCCAGCTTCCTAGACTCACCCTGCTGGGTCATGAGCTTCTGTAAAAGGAGGCGAGCAGGGAATTCTTTTGGGTAGTCAGAAGTCACAGCTTCTGGACAACTCTTAGCAAAGTTTTAAGTTTATTTTGAAAAATGAAGTGATGTGGAAGTTAAAGCCCTAGAATAGTGTGGCATGCTTTGGTGGGGTGAACAGCAAGCCTTTGGGGTTTCAGGAACTACGACGGAGCCTGCTGTTTTATCTGTGAACTTCAGTCTTGCTTTTGCTTTGAAGGAGGGTCAGGTCATGGTGCTGTCTTCCTTCTGCTGGGGCTGAATGCAGGACAGGCCTCGGCAGTAGGCCTGGCCACAAAGGCCCGAGGACTGAGCTGCCCTCCCCAAAGACCACCCACCCCTGAGATAGTCCTAGACAAAGCCCCACTCACCCCTACCCACAGCCGGCTTCATCCTGCGAAAGTCTAGGGGCTAGTGTATTTTAAAAACTCTTCTAGAACGAAGGCTTATCAGGAACAAAACTCTCAGATGTCCTCTGTTTAGCTTTGTTTTTATTTATTATTTTTAAAAAAGATTTATTTATTTATGCATACAAGCCCTGGGGTACAGGCCAGAAGTGTGGGGGGTGAGAGGATTCACCACAGACAGAGCAGGGAGCAGAACAAGCAGATCAACTGAAGTACACTGCTGAGGGGAGCAGTGGGCCAGGCAGGAGAGGTCTCTACGCCATGTGGGTCCCCTCCCTGGCCAGCAAAAGGGATCGAACTCGTGCTGCAGTGACTGCGGTTTGCTTCATAGTGCATTGCTCAACCCACTGCACCACCAGGGAGGCCCTAGCTTTGTTTTTATTGATCAGATACACAGCTGCTGGGAGAAGCCTGAGGCAGCCTCCTACATCGTTTCTATGGGAATCGGGATGCCCCAGCCCCTGTGACGAGCCAGGGTGCTCGTGGGTCCCATCAGTGGACCACTGGGTGCCTGCACTTCAGGAGGGGGCAAGAAATGCTTCCAAAGGTCTTTCCTCAGTGGGAGTCGGAGGGCTTGTAAAACACTGGTTGCAGACTCCCACTGCCAGGGCTTTGTACCCCTGAGGCCTGAGAGTCTGCATTTCTGACAAGTCGGTGGTAGGGCCTGCTGCTGGCCAGGTATTACACTTTAAAGTGGCTGGACCAGGATTCTGGATTCTGAAGCTCAAACAGGTCATCCCTGGGGCAGCCCTGACCCTCTCTCCCAACCTACCTGGCAACAACAGGTCAGCTGGTGGCAACTGCTGAAACTTTGCTCCAGGGCAACACTGAACTGCTCTTCAGAGTCTTATACTTTCAGCTTAGACTTAGATCCATATTAAAATGCAGATGCTCATTGAAAAAGGATCAAGAGTTCATTCAACAAATACTTGTTGAGCATATTCTACATACCAGGCACTGAACCAAGCTGAACTCCAGGGATTTGGAAATAATAGACAGAGTCTATTACACGTACGGGGCATGCCCTGTAGGAGCTGATTCTGTGGGGAGGCAGTTGGATAAATCAATATTTACAGTTCTTGATTCAATAATGACATCTACTGAAAAATTATTAGGCAGTGTTGAAAGATGCTGGGTCTCCCCATGTACACTGGAGGTATGCATGCTATTATTAAAATTCTCTGTGGCTTTTTCTTTTGTCAAAACACAAAGATAACCTATATGTAACCTATAGTTTTAGATAACCTATAGTTACAGATAACCATAGTTATAATTATATAGTTAAAGATAACCTATAGTTATAAATAGCCTAGATTCAGCCAAAGGGGAACGAAAAGGCTTGGGAGAGCACCACTTTGGGGTACAGGTCACTGAGGGCTTCCCAGCCAGGTCGCTCGGCTGAACCTTCAAGGGCAAGATCATCCCCGCCTTTATCAGGAGCGTAGCAAGGCAGAGGGTGAGAGAATATGAGATTGGGGAATGTCTGAAGAGGAAGCGGAAAGGGAGTTTCAACAAAGAAATAAGGTCACAGAAGTAACTGGGAACAACTTCACAGTTCTGTCCAGGGTCTGCACTGGAAGGAGGTAATCGGGGTGATACTGATTGGGATCTTGAAAATAAAAAGCATAAGATAAAAAAACAAACAAAGAAAACAACAACAACAACAACAACAAAAAAAAAAACAGTGCAGGAAATGAAAGCCCAGACACGGCATTGGGAGAAACTAGAACAGAAAAACTGAAAGATAATGTGAGAAGTAACCACGTTCCCAGTGAGTCTAGAAATTTCTAGAAAATTAACTGGGAGCAGGGCTGTTATGGGAGTTTGGGGGGTCTGACTAGTTGCGACTCGTAAGCCAAAACTGGAGACAAGACTCGGCGGAGGAAGTCAGGGTTAACCAGGAGCCAGCATCTGAGGACAGGCGGGACCGCCTCGAAGCCCTCTCCCCGTGCTGGGAAGAAGCAGGGACTCCATGGGAGAGTACTGGGAAGGGGGAAGGCTAAGGGTCTGTGTTAGCAGGGTCTCCCAGAAGTGGGGAGAGGTTTCCGGGAACCACATTCAGCCCTTTTTCTTCCAAGTTTGCTCCTGACCTCATCTGTCCCGCGTGGGCGGGCTTGCTTTGCACCGTGGTCACGAGACTTTGGCTTCACCCAGACCTAACGTTTACTTCCATCTTCAGCTCTACCAATCTGGCCTGGATTTCTGTAGTTTCAGCTGCAAGAAATGCTCAGCCAAAGCCAAGGACAAGAACTCAGGCTGCCAGGCTGCTGACAGGCCCAGTGCTGCCGTATGGGACCAACTTGGCAATTAGAAAAGGTGCCCCCTCTGCACAGACAGCTCTTGACCCATGGGAGAGTGAAGTAGGAATGTCCCTTCCCCCCACGCACCCAGGCACTGGGGAATGGAAACAGCGGCCATGTTTACAGCGGTCTTCAAATTAAGTAGACCCCAGTGACTGTGCCGGTGAGTTCAGGCTGCGTGTCCTGCCCTGGGTCACTCTGTGGCCCTCTGGATGTTTCCTTCTCTCTGCTTAGTAGCAGCTGGAGGGAGAAAGCAGACTTCAGGTCTTTGCAGTAACACTGTGGGATATGTACTTGGGGAAACTTCTCTGTGCCTTCCCTTTGGCTGCAAAATAAAGCAGCCTGGGGGCCTCCCTGGTGGCGCAAGGGACTAAGCAAGGCACTATGGAGTATCCGCAGCCACTTTGGCACAAGTTCAATCCCCGGCCAGGGAGGGGAGGGGACCCACATGGTACAGCAGACCTCTCCTGCCTTGCCCGCTGCTGCCCTCAGCAGTGT
The DNA here is from genome assembly GCA_019455555.1 of Galemys pyrenaicus. Taxonomy (NCBI): domain Eukaryota; kingdom Metazoa; phylum Chordata; class Mammalia; order Eulipotyphla; family Talpidae; genus Galemys; species Galemys pyrenaicus. Next base: position 2,329,801 of record JAGFMF010011662.1, read on the forward strand.
GTTTCAGTCGATCTGCCTGTTCTGCTCCCTACTCTGTCTCTGGTGAATCCTCTCGCATCTCTGGCCTGGACCCCAGTTATTTTAGTCATAAATAAACAAATTTTTAAAAAAATATAAGGCAGCCTGAGAAATAAGGCATGCTCCAGATAAGTGGCCCCAAGCAGCCCCTGCAGTCAGCTCTTTGATCTGGAAGGCACCATTCTCTTTCAGAATCTTGGCTGGAGCAGTTCCATCCCCAGGTGCCCTCTGGTCCTTGATGGAAAACTGCCACAAAGAGAGAGGAGAACTAGGTCAAGAAATATGTCTTTCATCACCTTGCTATGTCTTCTCTAGAAGCTTCCCTGCCTATAGAAATCCCACCATGTGGGTAAGAACTATTGTCAACAGGGGCCTCCCTGGTGGTGCAGTGGGTTAAGCAATGCACTGTGAAGCAAACCGCAGTCACTACAGCACGAGTTCGATCCCTGCTGCCGGCCAGGGAGGGGACCCACAGGGCGCAGCAGACCTCTCCTGCCTCGCCCGCTGCTGCCCTCGGCAGTGTGTTTCAGTCAGTCTGCCTGTTCTGCTCCTCTCTCTATCTGGTGAATCCTCTCACCTCCTGTGACTCTGGCCTGTACCCCAGCTCTTGTGTGCATAAATAAATAAACCTTTTTAAAAAAAAGAACTATTGTCAACAATTTACAGGTGAAGTAACTGATCCCAGAGAAACTTGCCCAAAGTCTTAAGGAAACCTGTCAAAACAAAGGTTAGAGATAGATGCTCAGGAACAGCTCATTTTCATTATTCTAGAAAGTTCTGTGTTGACTGATAAAAGAAACATAAAAGTCCCTAAGAGAGTACCATCAGTAGAAATGTGTGCTACCTATAAAATTCTCAATTCTTGTGGTACAAAGAAGCAAGTAAGATTAACAATAACTTGTACTCCAATATATTGAGAGTATCACCAACTCAGCATATGACCAGTGATATATTCCTACTTCTTTTTTTCCATACTTAGTTCTTGAAATCAGTGTGTATTTTTTTTTCATTTACATCCCACTTTAAATGCTGAATTTTCTTTGGAAATACTTGACCTATAATGTAGATGCCATAAAATTTACAACCAAAAATTCGTGTTCTCACCCTGGTCCAAGCGTACTTAAAGTTTTCCAAGAACTGCATTGAACTTCATTAAACTTGCATTAGTTTAGAATAAAGAACATTTCACCTTAGTTCCTCAGTGGCAGTAGCAACCTTTCAAGAGCCATATGTGGCCAGTGATTGCTGTTGGACAGGGAAGCCCTAATACATTGGCTTCCTCTCAAGGACTTCCGGTCTAGCAGATCCAGTGTGACATGGGGTCCCTGTGATGTCACTAGTGTAGCCCTGTCCCTTGAGAACCACAGTAAAATTCAGTCTTCCTCACTCTTCACTTCATCCTCCATCCTCACACACCTCCCTTAGTGGCTTCCCCTAACTTAATTCAACTCTCTCCTCAGCTCCCCACGCTGCCTACCTACACTCCAGAGATGGAGGTCGTGGGGCCCCAAGGGAGGTGGTGTAACAGTAGCTCTAACCTTTAGGGTAGAAACAGACGAACTGGGAGAAAGTGAATTCTTGAGAGTCTAGGTTAGCTTGACCAGTATGATAGACCTTTCTTTCTTTCTGGAATGTCTTTGTCTTCCTTAGGACTCCGGTCCTTCTCTATTTTCAAAAGTACGTCTATCTTGAGAGAGTCTGAATGTCTGGATTTCACTGTAACTGAAATGGGACTATGTAGGTTGGGACTTAACATATCTCAGTCCCTGAGCTGGATTCAGAGCATTGTTCTACGTGGTTCTCAGGAATGCTTGAGTAATTATTCATGCAGCCCTCCAAGCAGACACTCATATGTGGACCTGTTTCCTTACACATGAAGTCTTGGCAAATTCTCTGCACCTTCCAGGGGTTGTGTCTCCTGCATCTTTCTTGTACTGTAACTCCCTTGAGCCCTGGTCCATAGGACTCAGGGGCATTATAAAATATTTTTCAAATATTTTAGTTATGTCCAGTCCATCAATTAAAATCCTCTTGTTATTAGTGCCTCGGCACTGCTGAAAACACAGGCAAGAATGTTTCCCGTCTCTCGCGTCCCTCTTCCTTTGTTCTCCATGGGAGTTACAGGTGGGAGCTGAGGTAATGAGGGTGCAGGTCCAGGCTGGTCTGTGAAACCTGACCCAGAGTAACTTTGGTTATTAAACTCATCTTCTTAAACTCCCTAACTGAGGCTAGTTGATGTGCGCTGCTGGGAACACAGAGCTGCCAGACAGACATGTAGGAGCCTGCCTGTCCCCTCAAATAGTTTACAATTGAAGTTAGGTGTGTGTCATAGCTTTCGAGGTTGCCAGTTTCTGTAGATGCATGTACAATTATAACGCTTCCAAATGCTTCTCCTAACAAGTAAAAGAAGAATAGGGATGAAGCCATATTTCCCACTAGTTCCAAGAGATGTTCTGTTAAATAAATGTCCCAATGTCACTTAAGCTTTGGAGGTAACATCGCTTCTTGTCTCCTCTTAGAAATTTATTCAAGGCTGAAAAAGCCTTACGAAGAAACCTATTCAATTTGGTTTACCTGAAGCTGACTGAATGTAATCCATCATGAGACATCCCTGCTTTTTCAGGGAACACTTGCGAACCACTCAGGAATTATCATTCTCTCAGCTTATTGGCACCTTCCAATTTTAAAGACTTCAGTCTCCAGTAGGTTCTTTGTTATATTTTTTTAATGGGGTCATCAAATTTAAGTGAATAGGTAACATAACTTGTGGGTGTGAGCAATCATGAAGATGCTCAACTTCTGATATTTAGTCCCTTACAAATGCTTGACCCAATAATGTCAAATGTTTAATGTTTTAATAGAACATTAAAATCTTTGAAGAAACTCAACATGCTGATTTTTAAAATCTGAATTTACTCACTGTATTTTTGTTATTTCTATAGGATTTAACTTCAGGATCCAAGAAAACAGGGCATTTTGTTGCCCCAATAATTCAGTTAAAAATGAAACTGAACGTAACTAAAGCTAACTTGCATTTACTCATTTAGTCAGGTAGCTGATCATCAGTAAAATCAGCCAATACTTATTTTTGAGGACCTAATAGATGCCATGAACTAAGATACCAAGGATTCAGAAATGAAAAATACAGAGTAGTAGTCACCCTCTAAGTGCTTACAGTGTAGCTTGGAAGAGTAACATGAAGCAAGTAATAACAATAAAGAAAAAGTAGAAAAGACCTGTGAATAAAATCAGGAGGCCTCTTATGTAAGTTCAAATCTCTATAAAATAGAAAGGACTTTAAAAAAATTACCTGGTGAAAGCCAGCCTCACACACAGTGTACATACACAATTGAGAAACAATGAACTTTCTTCTTTTCCCAGAAAACACACACACACACACACACACACACAGGGCTCTTCTAAGTAGATCAAGTACTAGATAATCTAATTTTTAAATATTATCTAAACATAAATGATCCATTGGGGTCTACTTAATGCTAAATATTCATCTTAATTAGGGAGTAGGTAAGACGTTGAAAAACAAGGAATTTCTGATGTTGGGAAAATTAAAGGGTCCTTTGGTTCTACTTTTCCAAATTTTCTTTAAGAAAACGCATTATTTTATTACAAAATGTTTTCAAAAGTGAGTGGAGCTGAGTATCACAGGTATCGCCAAAAAAACTCATCACTGACAGGTCTTTATTTTAGCGACTTCTTCCTGGGGAAAAATATGGAGCCCATATTTCATCCAAAATGACGATATCTTTATTATATTGGAGAGACACAGCCCAAATAATTGTTTGTAGCATTTCCAACAATAAAATCAATGGCCTAAATGTAAAATTAATTGGAAGCCAGAGTTCTAATACACTGTTTTGGCGATTAAGCACATTAGATTGAATTGTTTCGGAATGCCTAATTATTGTGTCTGCCACGCTCATCCATTTGAGTCATTCCTAACATTTGGACTTCTGCCTAGTTCATTTCTGCAATTCTGCTGTGGTTGAGCGTTCTCTTTCTCTAACTTTCCTCACTCTACTCAAAGTTCAAAGCTCTGAATATCACTTTTGCAAATCCTAGATAAGTTGCTCAATCACTTGCTGCAGTATTGATTCCCTTGCAAGGTGTAAGCTGATGTTTTCTTTTTGTCCTGTAGGTTCATAATTTAAAAGTGCCTGTGCGAAGTCACTTCTTCTGGAGACTGCAGCCTGGAAGCGCCTGTGTTCTAATCTGGTTTTTCTATCCACCACATGTGACCCTGACCTGCTACGTGGGTGAAGATACCTCAGTTGTCTGACTTTGCCAATTGGTTGATTTCAGAATTTAAAAAGACAGAAGGGGGAAAGAATCCTCAGAGCTGAACGTCTACGTGGCTAATTTTCTAGCATCTTCGGTAACTGTGAGCATCAGAACTAAATATTGTCCTGAGGAGTGCCATGATATTGAAGTCACTTTATTAATAACAGTTGTGTCTGCAAAACAGCCAAGAGACTCGACTTTACAGCCAGAGATGACACTGAGCGTGCTTTTATGGCGACCCACAGTCTTCAAGTGGGGCCTCTTGATTGATGAGTGACTGCCTGCTGATAAATTCTCTCCTTACTCTCTCTCCTGGATTGGACATCATTAAGCAATTTATCACTTACCTTCAGACTTACATGTGGGATTTCCCACCACAATAGTCTTTGGAGTCATTGGAACTTGGATTGATTTCACCATTTAACAGAAACCAACAGAATCCAAATTACTTCACCATCATGGCTTTGAACGTGGCCCCCGTCAGAGATACAAAATGGCTGACATTGGAGGTCTGCAGACAGTTCCAAAGAGGAACATGCTCACGCTCTGATGAGGAATGCAAATTTGCTCACCCCCCCAAAAGTTGCCAGGTTGAGAATGGAAGAGTAATTGCCTGCTTTGATTCTCTAAAGGTAAGATAATGCATTTTATGTGGCCTGTCAATGCACTATTGGATTTTCTAACCACATGCTTTTCATTGTAATTTTAACAAATTTTGACAACTATTTCTAGATTGTTTGTTTGTCTGTTTGGGTGACTGCTAGGAGAGTCTCACTCAAATATTTTCATATAAGGCATATACATAAATTTTTTACAGATCCATGTTTCAATTAAAAATACATGATGGTGTATTTTTGGTCTGGTGTGACATTCGTGTACCCAAGAGTTTTAAATCAAAGTCTGGCTTGTGACAACTGAAGATAAATATTTTATTAACGTTTGATTTTCTGGAGGTTACATAAAGGTGAAGACATCGAATGTATCACTCTTGTGTGTCAGTGACTCTGATTCACCTCTTGAAGAATTTTCTGTTCCTGTGGCTTTTGCTTTCTGGACCAAGGGCTTCGTCAAATTCTTCTTAACGTGTTTTTCATTCTCTGACAATTTCACAGTTCTGTCCTGACAAATTAGTAAGCCCATATCCAGTCACTACTCTGACAACCTACTACGTGTAAGTTAATGCGTAACAGGTCACGGGAGGAGTGACTGTGGAGCAAGGTGGTACACCCCCGATGACTCCGCCAATGGGGAGGGAAATAACTATGATACCAGGCAGAAGGGGCACATGTCTAGAGGAGGCAGAGAGAGGTGGCTTCCAGCAGACTGTCTGAAAATACGTCGTTAGAGGCTCTGACACTTGACTTGTCTACTGAGCTGGGTGGAGCTTGGACTTGAAGAAAATGAGGGCTGTTGGATGAAAGATTAATGGAAAGAAATGGGAGTGATTAGAGCCATAGTTCTTTGAGGTCTGTTTAACCCTGCCATGATAGGTTCTGAGAATCTTAGCTTGTGTAGGTCGTCGCCGTAATGTTAGTTTCAATGGAAGATCAATCGTTTGCATAGCTAAAAAAAGAGCTTAATACTTACATCTCTGTAAAACGTCACAGAAATAAACTAAAATGAGAGATCAATGATTTGAAAAATCATAATGTGAGTTTACAAAATGGTGACCTTCTCCTACTCTTGGGTGTTAGTGGGACTGGGTATATTTTGGGAAAATGTTTTATCTTAAGTAAAAAAAAAGTATGTCTTATAGGTTGTAAGTTAAATTTTCTGACTTTAAATCATACATTTATATCTCTATTAAAGGGAAAATTTGTCAGTACACCAAAAAACAGAACAATATATTTATGGCCCAACAGAAGTCTTCTAAGAATTAAAATTTTTAAATCTGGATAAGCTACTCACCTTAATAACCACTCCTATTTTATATCTTGTTATAAAAATTTATGAGATTTTATATAAAATGATGAATTTTTTCCACAGAATTATAATTTTACACAGAAATAAAAAGGTATGTAAATCACAAATCATATAAGCTCTCAGGAACATTTTTATATCAGTTTTATTTTGCTTTTGGTCAAAAAAGTTAAAGATATTTGCTTCCACAATTATTCACAGTGGAAATAAGTATATATTAAAAACTAGATCATAAGAACTTCAAGGTCCAGAAAGAGGTCAGAGGCAAGAATTCATTTTCCAGGTCATCCCTATTCCTTCATTTTATTAACCCAAGCTGCTTCTGGTTGGATATTTCACATCAAACCAGCATTTCAGCAAGTTTCATAAAACATGTTAGACTTTTTAAGCTAGCCAGAGAAATAAATATCCTCCACCTAATTCAGGCCAAGTAGCTCTTGATTTAGCAACAGGAAAATGGCTGCCAGTCCTGACATCTCACTACCTCTCTGTGGACTCCCTGGGACCACAGTTGTTTGAGAATCCCAACCCTTGGGGCAGGGATGAAGAACAGTTAGTGAGAAAACACCAGCCAGCCCTGAGAATCAGTAAAACTGTTCAAAAGAGAAACTCGAAAAATCACGTGTCTAGGCGAACCATTTTCAAATGTAGAAGGATAGTTAAATATGGCCTTAAGTTACCTGTTGTCTTATAGCATTGTAAGTTTCCAGGTAACTTGAGTGTGATATGATGTATTTTAAATGTTGTCAAACTGCAAAGAATGCAGGAAGAGCCCACAGGCACAAGAGGAAGACAGACCTGGGTCTCATACCTGTTGAGCCACTTTCCACCACGGGGTGGATTATTTAACCCCTCTTTGTTCCCTCACCAGTGAGAGGCAACAGGCTAGAGAAATGGACTAAATGTGCAGAGCGCCCAGGACGCGGCCCGCATACCCACCCCGTATGTAATTAGAAGCACTATAAATCTAACAGGACCTGGCAAATAAAATAGGCACTCAAAAAAGAGTAGCTCAAAAGCAAAAGGGTGCTGCTGCTGCTGCTGCTGCTGCTAATGAAGTTATCTGATTTGCTTCAAAAGGGCTGTCGCTCAGTGGAACCAGCCTGCAGCTAGGGGCAAGGATCGGTGGTCTGACACACCGGGGCTTGAAGGAGTCTTGGCTGGGACACAGCCTAACTGTATCACTCGAGACAATAGGATATAAATATAAGTGATATAAATACAGTGATGTTATATAAGAGGAAATGTGCAATTCCTGATGTATGCGGGTACTGTGGAGGCTAATGGGTCTGCGCCGTGCCAGGGGTGGGCCCAGGCTTCTCTGGTTGACTGATGAGGGCATTTCCGTGCCCCTCGTGATAAGGGAGCCCAGCCCAGCCCAGCACAACCTCGGCTTTGATGCTGGCTTTCCAGACAAGAGGTGTCTGACTCTTAAAGCATCAGACTCTTAACACAGGCAAACTCACTCTGTGAGTGATAATTCCTCGGTGATGCAAACTAGCCATGGCAGTCATGAAAATCCAGTTGCAGGCAGACATCTTTTTGTTGTCGTTATTTATTCCCGGTATTTTCTGCAAACACCGTGCAGTAATTTTATTCAGTATGCTGCAGGCATCTGTCTCCGTGTATCCTGCAAAGACAAGCCAGTTGCGAGCCTGACATCATCCTTGTTTGTTTTTGTGATGAGATAATTTGTGTACACTAGTAAAACGTCCCTAAGTACATACTAAACAAATGTGTGGGTGTTTGGAAAAGAGATTTGCTGAGGTCTTTGGCAAGAGAGTTGTCCATATATAAATACTTTGATAAAAGATGTTCCAGAAAAAGCAACATTCTTACAGTGATATTTGCATTTTATTCACAACTGTTAAACCTTATTACATTTTACATGAAACTACTAGGCAAGCAAGTGTGTTTGCCCGCCTGTGCAAGCTTTTTTAATTACAGCATTATTATGAACAATGGCATTGCTTAAATCTTTTCAGGAAACCCAGATTACATTCCAGAACACAGTGTTCTGCAAGTTAGTTTAACCTGACAAAATAAAAGTTGCTCTCTGGCGCTAAGGCTTTGACCAAGCTAACCCCAGGCCTGCATCGTTATAACCCTTAAAGTCATTCAGGAGATACCTGAATTTGTTCTTGTTCAGGTTCTTTATTCTGTCATCCCTAGGCATTCATCTGGATTGTTTTTTAAATGGAAACAAGTGGAAGAGAGTAAGTGAATTAGCTTTAACACATATTGAGAAGAAAGGTTTTGGCTTTTCCCACTTTCGCGGAGTAGTTCATCTGTTGCATAAACATTTGAATTCCAGCTCAGCTTAAGAAAGGAGATGGTTAAAAAAAAAAACCATATTGCTCATTTTGGTTACAAAAACTCTCCTGGAGTATTTGGGGACGCAGTTAGAGCTTACATAATATTTCATAATAAAATTAGTTCAGAGACAGCGTGATTCTTTAAAAGCTAAGCCAGATATTGTCCCTCTTCTATGCACGGATCCAGTGGGGTCCCATCTTCCCTGAGAAAGACCAGTCCCTACCGAAGCTGTCCCGGCCCTCGGAGGTCGCCTCCACCTGGCATACACCCAAACCCTCTAGCCCCATCTCTTCCACCCCTAGTGTATGAACAGGCTTCCAGCTCAGGTCAAGTACACTTGCTCTTTGCTCTACCTGGAACATTCTTGTCTCAGTTATAGAACAATTTGTTCCTTCACTGCCTTCAGGCTCCTGATCAAAATGCCAACTTATCAGCGACGCTTTCCTGCCAATCTCATTTCAAGTCATGATTTCCTTGTGCTGGGCTCCCACTCACTCATCATCTCGCTTTACTATTCTCTCTGGCACTTTCCTCCATCTGACATACTATAGACGGACTTGTTTTTTGCTTCTGTGTCTTCCTGCTTCTTTCTGCTAGGCTACAAGCTGCACGGAGAGAGGGTTTGCATCTGTTTTGATCACTTGTAACCCCAGAGCCCACAACAGTGTCTCAAGCACAGTAGGTACCTTGTGAATATTTGTTAAATGGTAGAACCTGTTCATCCAGAGAGTGTTCAGGTCTCTAGGGGCTGCAGGGGTGCGCTGCATACTTGGGGCACCTTTCTCATCATCATCTGTGTGATCAGTGCCCCCAGAGCTGTACAAGACACAACCTGTACAGTTGCATGCTATGGCCCAGTGCACTCTAGCCCAACGGGTTTCAAGAACAGGGAGCAGTGGACAGGAGTTGTCAGACACAGGTGTCACTTGGGAAATGTGATGCTGGCACATTGACAAGTCAATCATTCGATTTTCTCTGAAGCTGTCTGTAATGTAGAAACTACTGTCTCTACTCTCTCTTTCTCTCCAAATTTCAAAAATATAAAAAGGTACATTCCTCCCATTATCTATAGGATGCTAACTCTAACTGGATTGATGGCAAAAAAAAAAAATGTAGTGTTCATATGTATGGATGGAAATACCCAATTAACAGAAGCAAGATCATTTTAGATAGATCTTCAAAATGTATCCACAAAGGTATCAGGATACATCTTCGTCCTTGACCTAACTTCCCTTTGCCCCCAGGCTCCTAAGTGAAGGCTCAGCCTTTGCAGAAATCACTCCAGTGTTTTTAAGTTAGATGCCAATCTTTTACTGATTGGAAAATGATCTCAATTATTTTGCTAGCAATAGAATTCAGGGTAGTCCTATCAGGGTTGCTCTTTGCCAAACACTGTTCTGTCCCTTCCAGAAGCCCTGTAAGATAAATAATAATATTCAGTCAGCTTTATGGATGTGGAGATAAGTGGAATTCAAGTCACTCGCTTGTACCAACTTCGTAAATGCCGGAGGAGGGAGCTGATCCCAGGTAAGTGTGCCTGCAAAGCTGGTACTCTAGTCCCGCCTGACTCCTCTTACAGAATGAACCAGTAATGCAGCAATTCTAAAACTCCCAACTGCATAACAATGTTCATGCTCCGCAAGTTTTGCATATTGAAGTGCAAAATACATTCTACAATAGGCGCCCCCAGGAATAAACCTGTTTAGGTAGAAGACAATTAACTATTTTAAAAAGAGAGAAACTGTGGAGAAAGCAAGGTGTTTATCTTTGTTTGTATCTCTATACAAATATTAGACCATCACTTACTAGATCTCAGTATCAGAAACGGTTTTGGTCCAAGGTATTGGTGTGTATGTGTGTGTATCTGTGAGATTCGAATGATTTTGGGTGTCAGGAGGTAAGAGAGTGCAGAACAAGGTCATACTTTAAAATTTTTTGAACCCAACAACTGTCATTCCTGCAGAAAGGTCCATTTCTCCATCTTCTGGCTTCCACCCTCCTGGGCAAATCAACCACTTGCCCTTGTTTCTCCTTTGACCTTTCAGGCCTCTGTATAACAGGTTGGATCTTACAAGCTTCCCACAAATAAGATTGCATGTGATTTGCCTTTGTTTTCCAACACCGTGTGGTGGTCGACCGGTCGCTGCTTGGAATTCTCTGCTATAACTCTACTGTAAACACCTGTGCTATAGTCCTAGTTCTTCTGTCCCTGAACTGTCTGTTCTTCTTTAACCTTGAATGCCATCTTACTCCCTAACGTGGATACTATCCTGGGCTCAGTATTGATCTTTCCTCCAGTCAGGCTCAATGCTTGACTCTTAAAGTGTACGTGCACTCATGTATTCGATTCTTGATGAATCCCGTATCAGAGTGTGCGCCATTTCCAGGCCAGGGTTTCAGCTCCAGCTCTCTGCTTAGTATCTTGTGAGAACAGTCCCCTGCCACCTGAGTCCATCTGCCACCACCCCAAGCCATCACCCCACTTCACCCCCATATATTGTCCCCCAAGCACAAAACCTTAGTTTTATCCTGAGTCCCATGGTAAACAGGTAAACCTGTTCTGGTGGTAAGGAAGCAAAATATCTTTAAGACTTAATCAAGGGGACTTGATTGTGCCCATGGTGGCACAACGGATTAAGCAACGCATTATGAAGCAAACCACAGCCACTGCAGCATGAGTTCAAGCCCTGCCGCCGGCCAGGGAGGTGACCCACGTGGCGCAGCAGACCTCTCCTGTCTCCCCCGCTGCTCCCCTCAGCAGAGCATTTCAGTCGATCTGCCTGTTCTGCTCCCCACTCTGTCTCTGGTGGTTCCTCTCACCCCGCATCCCACCCACCGCTGGCCTGTGCCCTAGTTCTTGTGTGCATAAATAAATGAATCTTCAAAAAAAAAAAAAAAGACTTAATCAGACCTGTGGAATCTTTACCCGGGAATTTGACCATACACTGTAGACTATGGCATGAAACTCTGAAGAGTTTCATGTTTGCCCTTAAAAGCTTTCCATGGCCTGTGTGTCAAGGAACCGTCTTCTGCAGAGAAGTCTGACACATGAAAGTTGGCATAAGAAGACCCACTTTCTACACCATGGATTTAGAGATCCTTTTTGGTCATTTCCCAAATCTGCCTACAGTCAAGGTTTACTCCAAATGCTTCTGAATACTCAAGATCCTCTAATCAAAGGCAGGAAGGAGCTATTTTTAGCTTCGAGGCCAAGAGGCGGACCTTTGCTTCTGCCCATGAGCTGGTGGCGTCAGTTCCCAGTGTCATTAGGGAACAGAGGAGCAAGGATTCTCGAAGAAGGTTTGTGTCTGCTGGGGTCTCACTCGGAATAGCACGTGCCCAGTCTGTGCCCGGATTGCCACGTTCCTGGGGACACAGCCTCCAGCAGCAAGACACCATATTCTAACCCTGTCTAAAATGAGAGTCAGACGTGGTGATCTCTGCCTCGCTCTCCCAGGACGGCCATAGCGAAGCGCTGCAGGATGGCTCAAGCTTTCTCCCCAGTTCTGCCAGGAGTCCAGCGTGTCCACGGTACATAGGGCCCTGCTCCAGGCACCCACAGAGGACCCTGCCCTGCTTCTTTTTTTAAAAAATATTTATTTATTTATGCATACCAGAACTGGGGTACAGCCCAGAGGTATATGTGTGTGGGGGGAGGGCAGTAAGAGAATGGGGAACAGAACACGTAGACTGACTGAAACACACTGCTGAGGGGAGCAGTGGGCGAGGCAGGAGAGGTCTGCCACGCCATGTGGGTCCCCTCCCTGGCCAGGGATCGAACTCGTGCTGCAGTGGCTGCAGATGCTTCACAGTGTAGTGCTTAACCCCTTGTGCCACTAGGGAGGCCCCCCTTGCCTGCTTCTTTCACTTCCCAGAAGCAGAAGCACACATGTGGCTGGGCTTTGCCTGAACAGCCCCAGTCTCAGCCTCCAGCTTCGGGTCTCTGTGTGTGTCCCTTCCCGCGGCCTTCCCTCTGAGTCCGCGTCCACAGTACCCCTTTTACAAGGACGTCTCTGGAATTTGATCAGGGAACAGTCCGTCTCCATGAAGACCTCTTCTCAGCTGGTCACATCTGCAATGGCCTTATTTTCAAGTGAAGTAACCATGCAAGGGGTTGGGGGTTGAGACTCCCATGTACTTTTGAGAGACACAATTCAAACCAGAGCAGCAGTACTTCACCTGGACATCATCAGAAATGCAGCCCTGTAGTGCAGCACCGTGGGCCCAGCCTGGGCTTCAGAATCCATCGCTAACACTGCTCCAAAGAGCCACTGGACCTCACAGGCCCGGGCCAGGGAGAGGAGGCTGAAAACTCCAGTCTTGAATCTGGAGAAGAATGATGACAAGCTGGTGACTGTGGCCGCAGCACCCTGTGTTCCAAATACGTAAGAACAGGTTAGACAGAATTCATAGAGAAAAACGACTAACTTTATTTTCCCCTAAAAATTAATGAAGTAAAATATCCATTTTAACTTTAATTATACTCTTTAATAATTACATTCGTTTAGTCTTCACTTCGCCTTGGGCAGTGATGTTAACTTTTGTTCATCCATATAGCTGTTCTGATGAAACTATTTCTCACCAGACCTGAAGGAAAAGGCAGCAGGTATCATGATAAAGGAGTTAATATCCTATTGTTTCTGAAAACTGAAATAGGATTTTGTTTGTATCCTTTATTTTTCTTTCGAAATTTTGTTTTTCTTTTAGTTAGGATTTTTTTTTAATACAATGGTAAATTTAATAAATGGTAAAATGGGAAGCAAAAGTAAAAGCTGTGGTGTAAGAACCTCTCTCCAAGCCCTGGCTTCCCCTCATGTCATTTCACCAATTTGGGTTCCAGAGGTGTCATCAGTATATATTTGTTCACTCGTTTTTAAAAATGCTTTCATTTACTCCCTCACTCATGGATGCATTCATTCACTCATCCCCCTTTAACTATAGTTGCAAACTCAAAATCTGCAGGAACCAACGAATGGAATAAATGAGGGACTCAGCACTCACTCTTAGGGAGACACAGGAGTCACTGCAGCCTGCAGGGAGTTAACTGAAGAGCGCGTGACCTGAGAACAACAGCAGAGCTGTGGCCTGCTTTTGAGAAGTCAGGGGATTTTTCAAAAGACCCACAGATGCAAATTGTGAAGTCCCCAAATTTCTAAATCTTGATGCCCAATTATAATTTTGATGTTCAAGCAAAACACATCTACAGAATGGATTCAGCCTCTCGATGGCCTCACTTAACCTGTAAAATAACAAATATTGATCATGTGACAGACAGAGCTAAACACTGGGAATGAAACAGCATCCACCTCTTCTTCCATCAAGAGAGAAAATTGAGGGCAGAGTGAACTCATAAACTGCTCTTAATCGTCCTTGAGAGCCTTTGTTCACATGGCTGAGATGATTTACATCCTGGTTTTTCCCTTACCTCACTGGCCACAGCTTCTCTCTCCCTTCCTGAATCTTCCCCCACCCTTCCTGACCTCCAGATGCTGGCCGTTCTCCAGATTTGGTCCTTGAACAGCTACTTCCACCATGCTGATGGAAGCCCATCATCTCGCCTTCCTCTTTGTACAACTCTCAGGCCTGGTCTTGCCTGAGAGCCGTGTAGCAATACTTCCGGGTCTGTCTGGCTATCAACTATCTGGACATGCTAGATGACCTCATACAAGTGCTGTAGCCATCAACATTTTCCATACACCAATGATCCCTTTACTTCTATGTCCAGGCTTGATTTCTCCCATGCACTCTAGACTCAGGTATTCAGTTGCTCTCTTGACATCTCTAACTGAATGTTGAAGTGATGTCCCCTAATTAACATGTTTACTAATAAATTCTTGATCCCCCCTTCAACCCACTGCTCCCCTGCTCTCATTAGATGATAGAACCATTCATGCAGTTAACTAAATAAAATCTTGAAACTATTTGAATCTTTTGTGGTTACCATCATAGCCAGTCCATCAGCAAATCCTGTTCTGTCTTCAAAGATATCCTAAATCTGAGCACTTCTCAGCACCTCTGTGATGACTCCCCAAAGCACCATTCTGACTCGCATGGCCTTTTAAAGTAGTATAGAGTAGCTCCTACACCTGCAATGAAAGAGGGGCCCACAAGTCTGGCCAGTGTCTTGTTCCATGCCCATCTCCTATGTGAAACCCAAGGTCCTTCATGCCCAGATTACCTTGTTCCACAGGTCAACCAGGCTCCTCCCCCTTACCTTTGTGCTCCCATCACAAGGACCTTATTCTGCAGGGCCTTTGCACGGGCTGTCCCCTCTACCTGGAATGCTCGTCCATCAGATAATTGCAAGTGTCAGTACTTCACTTTAGTCTGCATGTTGCCTAAATGTCACCACAAAAGCACACCCAGAATTTATTCTAAGGGATATTATCTATGTGTCTCTTCGTTGTCTGTTACTGCTTATACATTAGGTTATAAAGGCAGGAATCTTGTTCTGTCTCTGTACCTGGCAGCTTCTGGGTGCAGAGTCATATGTATAAGAGCCTAAATATACCCTTCAAACCTATACTTTTAAATATCATCGTACCAAAAAAAACCTAAATCACTTTTCTGGTTACTTGTCAAAGTCAAAGGCTTTGTACAAATAAGCTCTTAGGATTACAACCCAAAAGGTGTTTCTGGGTCATGTTCGTGTTTCTGGATGTGCTAATAGGCAGGTCACATGGGGACTTGCCCACAAGTGTCAGCTAAGAACTTTTAAAGTTCACGGAATTAGCTTATTGCACCACCACGGAAAACTCAGCGGTTCCAAAAACCTGACCCTAGGCTGATCTTTTACTGGAGGTTTTTGCTAGTCTACTGGAAAAGGAAGACACTGAAATGCATTTGGATTTTTTGGTCTAGCTTTTTATCCTGATAAGAACACTTCCAATGAGATCTACCCTCTTCATAAATGTCTAAAAGCACAACACAGATTGTTAACCATAAATACAGTGTTGTGGAGCAGATCTCTAGAACTTACTCATCTTGCATGACTGGGGAACTGTGTGAAATACTTTTCCTCATGAAGGCAAATTCTTCAAATTTTAAAGTTGCTCTTTTATTCCTAGATTGTTTCCTTTGCATTTTTTCTGATTACCATAACTTCCTTTTTGTGTGTATGTAAAGTGATTATGTTAACTGATGAGTTTGCCTATTCACTTTTTTTAACATGGGCAACTCTGAGTTTCCATTCTTCTTAGGCAATATTATTGCCCCATAAAATTCAAAGGTAGGCACCTACCCATCCTACCACGTGACCCAAAGTCCACATCCTTGAACTCAATCCTTTGAGTAATACACACAGGAAAGGCTTTGTCCCCATAAAGTCACTACAGGTCCACCTACTAACTGAGGACTCAGGAGTTCCTGGAGCCTCTGTCAGAAAATGGTGGTAATTGAGCCATCAGAAAAAACTAATTTTCATTGGGGGAGGAGGGGAAACACCTGATCAGAGACCTTGAGATTTAAAGCATGTTTGTTTCATGGTACAGAAGCACAAGGCAACTGGCATTCAAATGCCAAGGTCTGTTCTGGGGAGCGTGCCTAAGACATTCTTCACCTATTAACAATTTCCCTATGAACTGACCTACTCATATCAAATAGCATCTTCTTTCCACTTGCTTTGATTCTATTTCCTCTGTCTCAAAGATTGTAGTTCAGTGGGTATTACTCTTTCTTAACACTGTCAAGACCAAGAAAAATAAAACCAAAAGTCAGAAGACAAAACCGCCCTCTGAGAACCCACCTTTGGGATTCAGGGACTGAGAAGATGTTGACACAATTTATTTACAATCAGCCTTACCTAGCCATCCAGCCCGATCAGCCAGCATTCTGGGATAGAAATAAGAGTGATTTCTGAGGACTGAGGCCGTATATCCATAATGAGTATTAAGCCTTGTAGAAGATGAGATGTTGTCAGGAGAAAGAGGAAAGGAGAATGACTCAGAGGCTTTAACCTAGTTAAAGCAAAACAAAATGACTACATTCAACTGAGGCCTGTTTATATTTCATTTAGATGGTGATCATCTTACTGAAGCATTTCTCATTCTTAAAAAAAAAACTATTGCTTATAATTCGGGGTTGAGTAAGTGATATGGATGCAAGGTATATTAGTAATCAATCTTAATACAAAACCTTCTTTGTGGAAAAGTAGTGTATGGTGTATATATAGGCTTTTTAGAAATGGCCATCTGGTCCACATCTCCAATCTCATTTAGAGGAATATTTCAAGTGCCCACAGCTCTTAGCAAAATCATTAATAATGACACCAAAGTTATCATTTCCACACCTGCCATGAAACTAAGTACTGACCCAGATGCTCAGGATCTAAAATTAATCAGCAGCCCTCATTTGAGAAACTTAATTCGCATTGCTTTCTCCCATCCCCGTTGGGTGCTCGGTTGTTAACGGGAATGGTGGTGTCTGGGAAATATGGGATGGCAGAATTCTGAATGAAAAATTCTAATGGGTCAGATATGTGCTAAGTGAAACATGTAAGCTGAGGGGGACACATGCAGTTTTGGAGGAGCTCCAGTCTCCTCCGTTCTCTTAGTCATTCCACAAATCGTCCTTGAAGCCCCACTAAGCACACACGTTGTGTTTGGTGCCTGAGCAAGACACCCTGTTCTTGGGGAATTCACAGTGGAGTGGAGGAAACAGGAGAAAAGCAAACTCATCAAGTCATCATAATTTATCTGAACTGCCTCCATTCATGAAATGCCAAGGGCCCGCCAGTGCGAGGCATTGGGTGAGGCCCTGGGAATCCAGTGTGTGATGAGAGCAGACAAGTGTCTGGCCCTCATGGGGCCTCCATTCTAGTGTGCGTGCAGGAAGCAAAGGGGCAGCAGCAGCCCCCTCTCTGGAGCACGTTTGCTAGCTGCGGGACGTGCTCAAAAGGAAATAAGCAAAGTGCTTGGGTAGAAGCGGAGTGTTAGGCAAGAATTTAGGGAGGGTGGCAGGGGGTGTGTTCCCCAAGATGCTGCTTTTGGAGCTGAGGCCTGAAGGGAGAAAAGCAGCCAGGTGAAGAGAGAAGCACTCCCCAGGTGCAGGGAAGAGGACGCGCTGAAGCTTGAAGTGAAACAGTGGGCCACTTTCTGTAAGCCAGAGAGAGCGGTGACTAGAGCATCCTAGTCAAGGAGGAGAGAGAACGAATAGGAGAGAAACTGTTTGAGACCTTGAATTTCATGCTACTGCTGAGGTCCAAGAAAGGAGATGCCGTTTCCCCTGTGCTGCTCTGCCTTAAAAGGAGTTGCTGAAGGGCCTCCCTGGTGGCGCAGTGGAAGCATCTGCGACACAGCAGCGCCAGTTCGATCCCTGACCAGGGAGGGGACCCACATGGCACAGCAGACCTCTCCTGCCTTGCCCGCTGCTCCCCTCAGCAGTGTATTTCGGGCAGTCTACCTGTTCTGCTCCCCTCTCTGTCTCTGTGAATCCTCTCACCTCCCGTGACTGGCCTGTACTCCGGTTCTTATATGCATAAATAAATAAATCTTAAAAAAAAAAAAAGAGTTGCTGAAGATGCAGTTCCAGAAGTTCCAGAATCTGCATTGTCCAAATTACCACCAAGGTCACCCAATGGAGAGGCGGTTGCAGACAGAGGAGTATGTGGATGCAGAGTATGTTTTGGAAGTAGAATTATTCTGTAGCATGACAGCTGCTAAAATGACCAATTAATACGCATCCTGGCCCACGTGTTCTGTACATTAGGCACCTGCAGCAGGTGGTTACAAGAGGGATCTGACCCTTTCCTCTTAAGAGAATGTTCGTCCTGGCCATTTTTACACTACTGCTCATTTTGTTCTCTGAGGCTCTTCTCCCTGTGGTCACTTAGGAGCTGGCTATAGACCAGAGCACCAGGGAGAACTTGGTTTATTACCTGTGCAGCTGCACAGCTGTGGAGTTACATAAAATCAAGCCTCCGTGCAAAGTCCCTCTAAATATATCTCAAGGAATCGAAGATCCGATTACTTGTGGTTTTTCTCCTGGCCAGGCCTTAAGATGGGTTTGAATCTCAAGAAGTTTTACGTGTACCTTTTAAACACAAATTTTCATTTGAATATGTGTTTTCCAGAATTATTTTATTTTATTTTTAAAATTTCTATCTTTGAGAACAAAACCACAAACTCTATTCTTCCATGGACTTTAAACTCACTTCTTCAGTTACATTGTAGAAAGTGTGGATTAAATTTGCCAGATTTGCCAGAATTCTTTCTTATTTGAAAAATCTGTCCTTGGTCTTCTCTATTAAATCTACATAAGATAAATTTATTTTTTCTCATTATTACATTTCTTTTATTTTTTTATTCTTATTTTTATTATTTTACTTATATAACTTTCCTTAATTTGTTCTGTCTCTCCCCCCCCTCCATGTTCCTGTGTAGAATATTTAGTTTTCATCTCATAATGAGTTTTTAGAGGGGTATAGGGCTGTGATTGATACATAAAACAGCTTGGCTATAGCTCAATTACTTTTTAGATAAAGTTCCCACTTTTGTTATTTTCTCAATAATGTTAAAGTTTGTTAAATAATGTCCTTACAGCTGTTACTTATGCAGCGATTTCTAAAACATCCAAGTAGTTTGTTTTATTTTTCTTTAAAGTTTTTGAGTGATAAAATTGAAAACGGGCAAAGTAGCTGACTGAGACAAAGAAAATCTGGAAGAAGTTCATGAGAAGAAAAACCTAAAAACAAGAAATTAAACCTGACATATCTTGTATCGCCCTTTTATTTTCAACCTATTGAAGCTTTCTTGGTCTCATATTACTATCATTTCTTTGTGTTTGACCTTTAATGTTAATTTTGATATCTTACATGTGTTTGAGAGAAAAGAAATGTCTATGCAACTACCTACTGGACCCCTGGACTTTGGAACTTCTATCAGGAAATGGCTACCAGGCCTTCATTATAGGCTTTGTCAGGCAATAGAATTTTACCAATGGACATAGAATTAATTTACCTTAGGTGCTTCAGATGGGCTAGAAACACAGTAAATAATAGGGTTGGCATCACCAAAAGATCAGGTTTAATGGAGGAGGAGGAGGATACACCAGATGTCCCCCATGAACTCTATCCCTTAAACTTAGTAGAAGGCGATAAGCAACACAGAAGAAACTTCCTTCAAACAAACAAAAAAAAAAAACTTCTTACTCTCCCTAATCTTGAAATTTTCCAGTTCGGCTCCTATTCTCTCTTCCTTTTGCTTCTAGCTTCTTCCTTTGCCTCTCAAACCCTCACCCGCCAGTGACTCTGGCTTCCACATTGAGACACGTTCCCTGGGAGAGACGTGCCATGCAAGACCTAGTTCTTGCTCGAAGGATTTTATAAATTAACCAAGAAGACAAAAGCCATGCCAAAGCAAGAGCTGAATATTAAACTATTTGGTACTAATTATTAGTGGACAATACTTTTTGAGAAAAGAGGAAGTGCTTGCTGTAGTAGGCAACCAAAGCCTGTCTCATATAAGAGAGTTTTACAAGCAAGGTAGAATGCAGCTAAATGAATGACAGAGCTTCGTGTCATGTACCTGTTTCGGTGGCTTGAACATATGACATGTTTTTCCCTTGAGGACTTCTAGAAGCACCTGCTCAGTAAATCTGAACACAGATCTCAGGATTGGCACTTTTTGAAGTACTTCAGTGATTCAGATGCGCGGCCAAGTTTACAAAACACTTATTAAGCTTCCCTGAGCTTCTTACTTAGTTTCCATAAGGCACAAAGACATTGGTAGCTCATTGGTACCATTTTCGAAGTCAGGATAAAAAGATCAGGCACCTATCCTACACTCCTTCTGACTTCTTACTCCTGTGCCAATTTAATTGCAATGTCCAGCAACACAGGAGCCTGTAAGTTGTTAATCATACTGTAAACTACAGCCGATCCCAGATATTACCAGTTTGAACTATTATGGGGTCACTTGGAAGAAAGAACAATCAGGATGTGAGATAATGGGAATGAATGAATGAGCTGGATATATTTACTCTGGAGAAAGGAAGATTCAGAAGAGACATAAGCACCCTCTCCAAATACTCAGTCAGCATGTTGATGGGAAAATGAACTTACCCTATATGGAAAATAGTCCTGATGTAAGAATTCTGTAGGAAGACAAGTATTTGTTCGAGTTGAAGAAGAAATATATAAACACACTTGGAGGGATAAATGTTCCCATCTCAGGACCTGCTGAAATAATGCAAGCGTGAGGCTTGTAATGTGTCCTTAAAAAGGGCTTTCTCTGTCCCAGCTATTAAAAGACAGCCGCAACTAATCAGAACTAATTAATAAAATGGCCAATCCTAGCATCACAAGAGAAGTTTTCCCTGGTGTCAGTATCGGAATAGGTGTTGCTAAGGAAATATCTGTGATGCAATGGGAAATCAGTTGTTTGTATCTGAGTTGATTGTATGGTTCTCAACACCACTCTTGGTTCATCTCACTGATGATGTATTCCCATGACTGTTTGCTACCTATCAAAATGACAGTGAACTACAATTTGCACAATTCCAATCTTTTGCAGACATTAGCCAGCTGCTCTTCTGTGCCTTAATATACTCAGTAGAAATGCATGTTTGGCCCCTGCAAGGAAAGACAGGAGAAGATGGGGAGAGGAGGACAATTTGGGGATCCATAAAACTGATGAAGTTCAATCTAGTAGTGTCCATGGATGATGGGGGGAGGCACATTTAACAGTGAATTCTTCAACTTAGGGACTCTGTGGATTGTTAATAACTGACTAAAACCAGCATTTAAGATAGAGAACAAAGTTTAAATGTATACTTTAATCATAACTTTCCATTCACTGTCTCCTAGGAAACAGACAAACTATCTGGATAGTTTAAAAGTTTGATCTCATTTCCAAAGGCTGCTTTACATTATAAGAACCAAAGAACTGTTATTTGTCAAACTCCTACATTAAACAGCTGCCAAGATCTCTTATTAGGTTTTCTCAGTAATGATGACTCAGTGTATGAAATAAGTCAGGGGACCCTGTCAAATTCTATCCACACTACATAACCGAGACCCCTATCTCTTCTTTGTCTGATCTCTCAATCCCAAATCATAATTTTAAAAAGCGACTGATTTTGATTAATTTCACTTTCTTCCTGAAAGATTTAGAATTGCTTTAGGTAACTTTTTATTAGCCAGTCCAGGACATTTGTACAACAGTATAATTACAGGATTTTTAATGAAAATGATGGCATATTAATTGGTAATTTGGGGATGAGTGTTCTTCCTAATTACTTATTAACCTTTAAATCAGATATACACAAGGGAACAGAACAAGATTCATGTCTTTGAGTATATGAAAGCTTTTTCAAGGTGCTTTTTATAAAAATAATCCAAAGAACTGTGTTTTTCTCCAGAGGAAACTCAAAATTATATCAGGAGCCAAGTATGACAAGGTGCTTAACACATTCAAATGCTAGGGATGTTTTTGTGTATTTATTCTTGAGGCTTCAGTGAAATGTCATTCAGAGAAGTAGAGCTTAATAATACAGCAAAGATGATGCCATCAATTTTTCTTTAACATTTAAATTTGTAGCTAGCTGTTTAAGAGGGAAAAAAGGTGATTTGTTGAGATGGTCTGTATGAACATTGCAGTATATACACTAGCAAATGAGGAAAGCTTCGCTCTCAGAAGATTTCTAAATCTTTAACCCCGAACATCAAGTCTGACTCCATGGAGTGGAAAAGGCTGCATTTAGAAAGACCCTGTGTGAATCTGACTCATTGCCATTTAAACAATAGGTCCATTTAAATGGTTGAACAGAAACTAAATGAAGAGACAAATAAAAGTATTTCAGAGGACAGGAGCTCAATTTCCTTTTTTCTGTCAGGAATCTCATGCTGGGGCTCTTTCTGGGTCCTGTCTTTCTCCCAGTTCCTGTTTGGCCTTTAGGTCTACCTGGCGTTGGTGAACAAGAGTCACCACTCAAATGTCAAACTTGCTTTTCATTCCTGGAGCCTCATTTTGCACCTGTGTCTTACCTGTACATGTACATGTGCCCTACGTTCTCTCTCTGTGCCTGCCTTCATTCATCGATCAAATGTATTTATTTAGCTTCTGTCTTTGGCGTGGGGCTACTGCAGTTAAGACACTATCTTTGCCTTCAAGTTGCCATCTTGGGAGGGAGACAGTGGAGAGTCTGAGATGAATTATCAGGCAACTGACATGCGCTGTGATAAGTAGCAGGATGGGTATGTCTATGCCCTGGAGCCTGATGAGTCTGGGGCACTGGGCGTTGGAAGCACACTGGGGTTGTTAGCCAATGCAGACCAGGGCGGGGGAGCACTGGGGAGACCTCTCATCAGACTTGACTGGGAGCATGGAGGTGGTAGACATGCCTAGGAAGGTGGCATGTGCCTTTTCTGAGTCTTCCCTGGAACCACACGAGAGGTCACCTGTTTGCTCATCTAGCCCATGTCTGTGCTTTTGTCTGTTTCGTGCATCTCCACATTCCCTACCCCCCTTGCGGGGTCGTTGAGAGTAGGTGAGGACCAACCACTAACATGTCATGCAGCAATAAAGACTAAAACACTGCTGGAAGGCCAGGGGCTGAAGGAAGGAATCTGGGCACTGCTGCTTGCACATGCTTTGCTTCCCAGCTCTAGGAGTTCTGTCTGCACTCTCAAAGAAGTCGTGGCCACGCGTGGCTCTGCTCACCATTCCAAACACATAGCTGCCAAAAACAAGATGCAAAGACAAAGTACTAGACCGCAGAGGGCGCGACAATATGTCCCATACGTGCTTGCTTTCAAAAATGAAAAAACAAATGCATAGATAAATAAGGAGAGCATACAAATGAAGGAAAACAACTCCCAGGTGCAGCCGCTCCTGCACTAAGCAGACACTACCCATTGCCCACGACACAGCCGTGTGCAGGATCTTCTATGTGGTTCTTAAAGCCAGCCTGGAAGGCAGATTCATAAAGCACATTCTGGAACAGTCTTTGGTGCAGAGTATGAGCTCAACACCTCTGTCTTGAATAAGTGAGTGAATCCATATTTCTGCCTGCTTGGGTCTGTCCCTCCCCATCCTCTCTTCTGCAATTAAGTCCCTTGAGGGCAGGAATCTCATTTTGCCATCTTTTGTATCCCAAGCACCTAATGAGGCTGGCACAGGATATGTATTCAATAAAGATGCCTCTTCTGAAAGAGGACGGTACCATCCAGTATTTAATGCAAAATCACCCACACACTGGGACACTTGCAGGTTCCATCTCTTTTTATTCTTCCACATGACAGTGATCACACCCGTCTTCTGCACAGTCATTCCTTAATCATCTCAGACCAGCTCAGAGTTCAGGCGTACGTCTCTGTCTATAAACCACCAGGTGCTTTTGTTGAAAGGCCTGAGCACAATAGCAGGGATTGGCGAGTAATAGCACATACCTATTACAGTGGTGATATTCAGCGTTCCTAAAGAAATCATTTGGTGGGGAGAAGGGTGGAAAGTTTTATTTCTTCTGGTTGCACTGAAAATGCCCCCAAGGAGCTCATAAGCAGCCTCCCTCTCAGCTGCAGGGGTGTCAGCCGGGAAGAAGATCCAGTATAGCGTCCTTAGGATTTATTTACATCATTGAAATGTAAAGAAAAGTTCACCAGTATGTTACTCATCATCTTCAAATCTAAGGTCATTGGAAACCCCAACACGCGTGGGCTCTCGTAATCACGTAGCATGAGACCCTGGCGCAATGTGTAATTTAGTGAATCTGGCTGCTTTGGGGAGAGGCAGAAGGAGCAACAGGCTGATGAAAATTGCAGGGTGAGGACTGGCAATTATGGGCCCTGGGATGGTCACGTGACTCGGTTTCATAAGCTGTGATCACCGGTAAGGCGGTAGGTTCTCAAGACTGATTTCAGCTTATTTTCTCTTTCTAGATGTCTTTGATTCTTTCTGTAATGATCTTTTCTATCCCCCCCCCCCCCGTTATTTGGGCAGTATTACAGATTGCTAATATTGACAATATTCTAGGAAAATAAGCACTCTCCTATGCTTAATTATGTGGAAGTATAAATTGACAAACTTTTTGGAGGACGAGTTGAAGTACAAATTCTATACTTGAATATTCACATTATTCAACTTAAAAGTTCCATTTCTAGATATTTTGTACTAAAGAAATACCTGTGTATGTGAACAGATGGGCTTGGACAAGGATATTTGACCATCAATATTAGTAATAATAGTGAAAACTAAAACCAATCACGAAACTCATCAGTAAGGTAATCCAGGAAGGGAGTTGGTTAAATTGATCATTAATACAATGAAATATTATGTCACATTTCACAAAAAGAAGGAATTGTTATATCTACATATCTATTGTCTATATCAACATATACATACCTGCTTTGAAAAATATCCAAAGCATATTTATATTTAATAGGAATAGTTAATATAAATAGGATATTTATATTAATATTTATATTTAATAGGAATATTTAATAAATAGCAATATTTAATAGGAAAATAACCTAGTTGCAGTATTTTATGCACTACTATTTGTATTTAAAATACATTCTAAGATGTATTTTTATAACTATGTATATAATGTACTTATACAATAAATTACATAAAATACATCAGCTATATCACACCTCATAAAGTATAGAATATGTATAATAAATATATAGATGTGTTTGATTCCTAAATATATATTAACTAATAATAATATAGAGGACTATTCTATTATAATTATCAATTTTACATGAATTTACATAATATATGTTGTGATACGATACTTGTATTTTATCTAGTATATGTTATAGTGTAACGTGTTGTACATAACATATATTATATGCTGTAATTAGGTATTGGTTGCAACAGCGAAGCTGAAACTGTAGCCCCAACACCCACATGGCTTTTAGTCACATGAGATAGACACAGGATGTGGTGGGTGTTCCCCAGTCATTCGGAGCTGGGGCTCCTTCCATATCATCTCTCGGCAGTTCTTTAAGCCTCACAGTCAGAATCCTCTTGGTGAGGACTGGTCACACCTACATCCAGTTCCAACTGGCCTTAAGGGGTAGGAGACTGTATGGGGAAAGCCCACTCATTATCCCAAGGACCAGCTGGAGACAGCTCGCGTCACTTCTGTTCACAGTGTGTGGGTACAGCTTGGCCACCCTTAGCCAGGGCTTGGAAACGCAGCCCGGTCAGAGACCGCGCTGAATATCACCACTGTGAAAGGTGTGTGCAGGTAACGGGACAAAGGCGGGTGTGTAGTTAGCAGTTCCCCCCACCACACTGAAAACATAAGTGCAAGTAGAAAACAGAGGAAAATGAAATTTTGCTCTGAGGTCAGACTGGGGACGCGCACTGAAGGAAAACCTTGCTTTTTCACTGTTCTTCAAGCCGTTTCGTTTAAGCAGGAGAGATCTTAACTGTGTGAGGGTGGTAATGAGGCCGCTCGCCTCCCCTCCTGTTCAACCCGGGCTTGGGTGTAGCCCATGCCTTTACCTCCCGACGGACCTCTCCCACCTCCTACAGCATGGACCTTCCCTTCGCCTGACCTTCACCTCCAGTATCGTCCCTCCATGACCTTTCCATGCTGAGTGCCTTGGACATGCTTCAAAAACGTGACGCTCAGCATCTGCCAGCTTGGAGCCCTATTAAAAACAGGTTGCCACTGCCCTTCGAGCCGGCTGGGGTCTTCGCAATCCCTCCACAAGACACACGGAGACTATGCGCACGGGCGGCAGTGCTGGAGACAGCAGGACGTTGGAGCGATGGCATGGACTTCTCACTGACCGGCCTCCCCTTCAGGCGGTCTGGTTCGCTGGCTAACGGGGCGTCTGTGTCTGAAGAGATGAGGATCAGCAGCACTGACGTGCCCACGTTAGCGCAAGGCCGTTAAAGCAACAGGCACTTCGAATGGGAGATGGCCCGCGGGCTTAGCAGGCTGAAGTGAAGGCCCCTAATTGAAACGAGACTGGAGTTGGGCCACCGGGCGTCTGTGATGTTTATCTGGACAAGAGGCATCAGCGTGTTTGGGGGAACAGCGTGAACCTGTACAGAGACTTGGTCTCTCCATGTACTAGACCAGCTTCCGTTTATCCTCTCAAAAGGCCGGCACCCTGATTGTGCAGAGAGAGAAACAGGCAGAGGGAGCTTTTATTAAGGATTCAGCAACCCCCAGCTACCAACTGGACAGATCTAGGTCTCTCTGGTTCCTAAGGACCTCATGCTTCAGAGCTTTGCAGCAGGAGGGGGAGCAGGGCCACGGAACGGAAGGGCGCTAGACTGGCGTGTGGGGGTGCAGAGAGGATGTCATTACACATGCTTGGGGTCGAGTCGGCTGGCGTCTGGGTGCTGGGACGACAGGACTGAGTTACTTAGCGGAGGTGCTGCATCACGCTCCACGGCCATCCAGTTCTCTGGGGGAGAGAAGCCCCACACTCAGTCTGGCTCCACGGGCCCCGTTTTACAATTTAGCCAGTTTAGGGACAGGCCATACCGAGCCCCGAAGCCACCCATAACAAGTGGTGACCAGGTTTTGCTGGTTTGCTCCTGATTTCTCGTGCTCACTAGAACCGGGAGCAGGTGGGGTCTTCACCCAACTTCTAGGAGTTCCACAGGGAGTCCCACTCCGCTCAGCTTCCTCCCGGTGGGCTCCCTTCTCAGCTCTCCCCGGGGTGTCCTGTCGTATTTGTGTCCTGGAAAATGCCTCCAGTGACTCTTTAGCACATCCTCGGCTTTGGAAAAGGCTCAGCGGTTCCCCCTGGCACCGCAGCCGCCCTCGTTACTCTCCCCCACGCAGCCTGGCTCAGCTCTCCCCGCGTTATTTCTCCTTCTCTCATTCTCTGATCAGAGCCAGAGCCAATTTCAGATGCTGTTAAAAGATCTTTCTTCTAGAGGTAACTTATTCTGATCAAACAAGAGGGAGGGAATTCCAATCAACTAGGAAGATACGGCAGGAATACCCTATGGTGTGCAGGAGCTGGGCCGCTCACACTTCCCTTTTCCCTGATTTGGTTTGGGGAGGTGACTGGGTGGGGAAATCTTGAGTTTCTCGAGCTGGAAAATGGTGCAATTGCATAGACCGAACCTCACTCTCCGCAGTCTGGTAAGACTGATTTCAAACAGCAAAGACTGGTGTGTTTGTGGAGCATTCATGGACACGCTCCGTGTGCGAGCTCTATTAAAGGTTACGTCTATATTCTATATATTATTCTATATTCTATAAAAGGTTATTTCTCGTCACCCTGTGAGCCGCACCCATGCTGCGGTCATGGTGACTGAGAGTAGAGAGTTTCCTTCACGATGACGGGCACGGGGCAGAGCCGAGCCTGAGCCCGAGGACTCAGTGCCGATCCCCAGAGGCAGACGTGCCACTAGAGTGAGGGCAGAGAAACCTGCCGGAGGCGAGGCCGTCCTGGATCTTTGTGAAGCCTGAACCCTGCCGCTCTAGCAACAGGTTGAAAGGGAGGGAAGGGCGTCCGCAGGTGTGGGGCCGAGCCCGAGAGCGCAAAGGCCAGAGCAGAAGAGAGATGCTCGGAGCACCCACGCCCAGGCTGTCGGTGGCCACGTCATCCACGCCCACGATGTCTCTGCAAAGGGCCTGTTTGTCTGTTTCGTGGTTGAGGAGACGGGTCAGAGGTTTCTGCAGCTCCTGTGGAAGAACAGGGATTCGAACCGGCTGGTGGGGCGCCCAGGCTGCTCCGGGAGCCTCGTAGCACTGCTGCTAAAGTGGCTGTAAGCTCCAGCGCCGGGCTAGGGAAGACTGTGACACCGTTCCCAGAAGGGGGGAGCTGTCCAGAGGAACACGAGGCGGACAGCATGAAACGGCACCAAGTTTCCAGGGAGAAAGCCAAGTGAGCAGGTGCGGGGCTGGTGCGTTCCTGAGGCGGAGGAGGGGCTGGGGCCGCTCGGGAGAAATGTCATGAGTGCCGGGAGAGTGGACTGGCCATGCAGGTTTGGGTGGCCCAAGAAGAGGTGGCCCGGCCGCACCAGGGAGCGCTACTCAGTGTAGGGAGGTCCAGGGGCTGCCACTGAGAGCAGAACTGGAGGAGCTGGACGGGGCAGTGCGGCCTAGAGCAAATCAGAACGACCGCACGAAGCCAGACTGTCACACGGTGGGCTTTCGGCAAAGCAGAAATTCGTGCAAACACCAGTGAGTGAGATGAGGTAGAGGGAGTGGCAAGGAGTAAGGGGCAAGGGCATAGGAGAGTTAGTGTTGGGGGAAATAATGCTGTTAGGATAAGGGAGTGAGCCTTTAGTTGGAATGTTTGTGTTTTCTTTCTACAAATGAAAGACATTAGCTACACAAATTAGCAGGTATAACATACCGGTAGTAAATGAACTTGGCAAACGTTTGTCTTGCAAAAAAAAAAAAGAAAAAAATTGTTGCTGAAAAAGCCCAAAAGTATATAAAAAACAATTCATGGGGCAGACTCCAGCTCCCTAAGAAACATTAGTAGAAACAGAACACCAAGGAGGAGGAGGGGAGTTTGCTCACCAGTAGGGGCCAGGAGACTCAGGGGCACCAGCAGAAGGGATGGAAAAGGGGCAGTGAGCACAATGGGGGCGTAAGAGGTGGACTGGATGAAGCAGCACGAAGGACCGGGCGGGCAGGTCCTAGGCCCGTCTCAGCCCGCCAGCCAGCTGTACATGCTCTGGACTGCCCAGGCAGCCGCCCCTAAATTTCAACCCCCTCACATTTACCAAGAATACATTGTATGGGGCTTCCCTGGTGGTGCAAGGGGTTGAGGACCTCACCATGAAGCATCTGCAGCCACTGTAGCACAAGTTCAATCCACACCGCCAGTCAGGGAGGGGACCCACATGGCGCAGCAGACTTCTCCTGTCTCCCACTGCTCCCCTCAGCAGTGGGTTTCAGTCCATCTGCCTGTTCTGCTCCCCACCCTGTCTCTGGTGAATCGTCTCAACCCCCCCACACACACACACCTCTGGCTGTACCCCAGTTCTTGTATGCATAAATAAATAAATCTTTAAAAAAGAGAGAGATGACATTACATTCTGTGAAATGCTGTAACTATGAAGGACAACAAAGTATTTACTCTCTCGGGCACCACGGTTTTGGGTGGTAAAATGCCCTTTTTCACAGTTGCTTGTTCTAACTGGTTATTGTTTCCCAATAAAGTATTTGCTGAACACTTGTCTTACATAAACAAATAGAAAAATAATAATATTGTATACGCCCTCAGAACATTACAGGAAAGTGTAGGCTTCTGCTTAATGAGATTTGGAAACGACATAGCAATTTTGATGTCCTGTCAGGCTTGTTAAATTGTGATTCTACCAGGATTTTACATCAAGCCAGGACCAGCGCGTCCCAGGGTATAAATGAGGCATAATTAGATAGGCACCAGTTCTTTCAGGTCACTGAGATATAATTTAATGCTATAATTGAATAATTGATACTGCTGTCACCTGGAAAGCCCTCGTCCCAAACTACTGTCCCCCTGTCCCGAAGTAAGTATGCAAAACTGAGTCTATCGTATGTTTGTATATGTGTTTTACAAACCTAAACCCACATTGGAGGAAGGGCTCCCATTTAGACATACTCATTTAGAAGGTTCTGTTCCCTGTTATTCAGAGAGGAAAGCTTTCTCCCATATTTTTTTGTATACATATAAATTTTATTTAAGTTCAAGTTCTTAAGACATGTTAAGATTTATTTATTTGTTTTTGTATAGAAGAACTGGTATAGGCCAGAGGTATAGGGAGTGAGAGGATTCACCAGAGACAGAGTGGGGAGCAGAACAGGAAGATCAACTGAAACACACTGCTGAGGGGAGCAGCGGGCGAGGCAGGAGAGGTCTGCTGCGCCCTGTGTGGGTCAGTTCCCTGACCGGGGGTCAACTGAGGCTGTCGAGGTGAAAGCACTGAGACTTAACCCCTAGGCCACCAGAGAAGCTCCACTTAGTCTCATTTTTGATCCACCTACATTTGTAGGGATTGACCTAGAGGGGCTAAGTGGCGGATTGCACTTGACCATTAGTTACCTGCACCAACTGTGAGCTAAAAAGTCAAAGTAAAAGCATTTGTGTTCTTTTTGCCGTAGGTCAAAAAATAAAAAGAGTTATTTACTCATATTTTAGCTAAATGATTTTGGCACTCACCTTTGGTATCTTGTCCAAATCCTCTAATATGCCCTGACCGACAAGGTAAGGATCTGGCAAGTGAAGGATTTTATAGCTTGTCAAAATATGAGATCTTGGAAGATCTTTGACGATTTGGACCACACATCTATCAGTGAGTGATAAGCTAAATGACCTTATGTAGGTTAATATGCAAAGTAGTAAAAAAAAATGCCAATATCTAGTCTGCTTAACTCATCAATTCTTCATAAAAATCAAGCAATGTGATGAAAGTAAATGTTCCTCACAAACTATTGATTACAAATATAACGCATGACCAAATGGAATCAAAACACTGAGCTCTCTATTGTTATTACCTTTAGCTCAGTCCTCCAGGAGAGGGAAGAGGGAGGGTTAATTAGAGATATTCTATTTGACTTTTCCGCCTTACATCTGATTCATATATTGGTTTTCTACATAAGATTTCATTGGGTATCTGCTGCTTAAAAATTTTTAAAATCATGCTTCTGTGTTCTATGAACTTTCTGCTTTTATTCTTCCTTCTTAATTGCCAGCGCACCCTTAAGAGTAATAGGTCATCATCACCTTTGCTGAAATTTTAGAAAGGTAGAATTCCACTGAACTTTCTTGTCAGGAGTACTGGTTAAATTCTTCAGTTGAGTTGAAAACTAATGGTTAAAAAGTGTGTTTTAGATGAATTACTATTCTCCTTAAATTTTCTCTCTACTATCCCTATGCCTAATTAATAAATTACTATAATAGGCAAGTTCCTTCTTAGCTAATTATAATCCATTACTTGGAAATAAGAATGAAATCTTAGACCTACGTGTGTACCAGGCGAAAAGAACAATCAGAAAACAGATTGGTCCTCACTATTCAGCTAATAGTAGGGCGTCTTAATTTTAGTTTAACTGCTTAAAAACCTAAATCATTACTTTGAAGTCCTTAATCATCTATTTGCTGGCAGCCTATTTTTTTGGTCAGGTTTCTCATGAAAAGCTCAAGACATTTGTCAGAAAGTCACCCAAACAGTAAGTAACATTTCTGAGAGTGATTGAACAGAAGGGTAGGGAAAGAACGGATGGACAGGAAAAGAACAGATGCACTCACACACACACACACCACACACGCGTGCGCACGTGCACGCACCCTGAGGGAATCACACCCATGAGCACTCCAGGGGGGTCTCCTCTGCCCCACGTCTGGAAGCATGTCGACATCATGAGTGTCCTCGCTGAGCTGCTTCTGCTGGTCTGCATGTGTATTCCTTTTCTTCTTGCACAGAAGTAAAAACAGAAAAAACTTCCTCTAACACTCTAAGATCAGTTGATCTTCTTTACTCCCTACATCTCAGACCAGCAGCTCCTAATTCACCAGGACACCTCAGATGAAAGAATTGTGCAACCCTAATTCTCAACACATCCCATTCCTGGTTCACTGGCCCACAGTCTGGTAGTCATCACCAGCGCCCCACCCAACCGATGGCCTCACTAATCCTCAGTTACCATAGTCAGTGATCATGTTTGTGACTCTCCCCTGATGTGCCTGCTCAGCAGTATTTGACACTGCTGGGCTCTCTTACCTTCTCACTATCTCCAGGTCGGACACTTTCCTTCACTATCTCTCCTTCAAAGCTCATATTCAAGCCTTCAAGTACCATCAGAAGCCAAACAGGTTCCGGTGTCTTCCTGTCACCTCTCTAACCTAAATGGCACATCTTATGTTATATTGCAATGATGTGTCCGTCTCTTGAGAGATGGGCCTTGGGTCACCAGTATGAATGCCCTGGACATAAATGGGAAGCCCACCCCTTGCTGGGCTTGCGCCTTCTGAGTCAGGAACAAAGCAGCAAATACTTCTGGAAAAACCTGAATGGATTCCAGCACTAGAAAGGGGCGGGGGAGGTGTGGAAAATAGGGGTCCTCCTTATTAGCTCATTTTCCATGTGGAAAAAAACAGACATGGCAAGTAGAGCCTTTGCATATTGCTCTCCTGGGGCTTGGGAGGGCCCAGTGTTGGTTGCCAGGCAACAAGAACAAGGTTCAAGGACTCTAAGTTCCAGTTCAGTTAGGAAGGAAATTTGGATGGGTTCTCAACAGGATTTCTGGAATTTGTTGGGAGGCTCAGTCTTGGTTAGATCACTCAATTTGTGAGACCTGCTACACGCCTGGCCCTTTACACTCTTGGTCCTTACTGTTCAGCGATCAGCTTACTCATTATTCTTCTGTGCATGTTCCTGTTACCTCTTTTAGTTAAGCTGAAAACTCTTCTGAGGATAGGAAGGAAGTGTAAGTCTTACGGGCCCACCTCCCAGCATCCAGCCTATAGCACATCTTCAATAAAACTATATTGGCTGATGGATGGATGATTTGACCTTCCATTCTAGTCGTCAAAGATTCTCCTTTTATTTTTCTTAGTGGACACAAGTTTAATGGTACATGTCGAGGCAAACCTTGCCTTTAAACTTTCAACTACCATTGATTTTTCCACTGTGTGTGCCAAAGCCTTAAATTGAGTCCAGCTGCTTAAAAGAGATGTATATTTTTCTTCTACACATTTAAGGGGGGGAAAAAACTTGAATGTATTTTCCCTAGACTAAACCAAAACCAGATAGTTTTTCCAGAAATGAAGGAACACAACAAAGTGGTTACTTTAGAAGCTGACATGCCATTATATTGGATTTCAGAGAAGTCAAATAATCCCATATTTCACGTGTCTCCAGGTGGAAAAAAATATTTAGTCAGCAACAGGAAAGGAAAAAAGAAACCTAAAAGCGCTCTTGTGAAGATTTGTGATATAAAAAGTGAACAATTCCATGTAGAGGCAATATGGCAAATTATATTAGGCTGTGAATATGAATTGCTTTTTAGACAAAAGAATATTCATGACATTTTTGCTGTTTAAAGATAAAATAGTTCTTTCTTGATGATAGAATCAAAATCTTGGCTCTGTAAAAGACGTTAGAGAATTAAATTATTCCCCACCCAATGCCAAGAAAGTGAGTTGTGCAGGGCAAGGGTTACGTTTTCTGCTTCCCTTTCAGAATGCTGAGTCTAGAGCTGAGTGCCCAGTTCCCCTCACTCACAGCCAGTGCTTGGAGGCTCTGGGCTCACAGCAGGAGGGGGAGCGAGAAAATCTCTCTACTTTCTGGAATCGTGTTTCTGTTTGATAAGGGCCCATTTTGAGCCTCAAAGCTAGTATGATACCAGGGATGGCATCCTCGGGATTGTCCCGTGTCACTCACTAACATGTCATGCGTAGACCACACTGATGCTTTTGTCGCCTGCCGAGCTGGCAGGCTGCCACCAAGCCTGCGCTGGTTCATGGAGAACATGCACATTGACTGCCCGTTCAAACACTGTACGAGGACCTTCCCTTTCTGTCACCACAGGACAGTCACTTACAATGATTCCAGATCAATACTCCTCCCAGAGTTGTCAGAGTCCTACCAGCTGTCACTTAAGGGTAATTAACACATCTTCCTCTCAATTATGCATGCTGGTGGAAGAATTTCAAACATTTGGCTGGATAACAAATCCATCCCTCTGTTAGAGAAAGGTCATCCCTCTGGCCATCTGGATATTTACTTTTCTTTAGAAATGAACTTCATGCCATTTTCTGTTGGGAGGGGAAGATGATGAGGTCAAAAGGAATGTCCTAGTAAAGATGATTCCGCGTGCACCGGCTATGCCCACCCATCAACACTCTCACGTTTTCCATCCACCCCTTATTTTATTTGTCCCCCTGTTAACGCACGTCATGCTTTCTTTGCCCATTGTTGTGGCAAGCTCCGTAGAGGACTCTCGTGTGTTGCTGTCCATCTCCTTAGCTGAGTGTCTCTTTTCTGTGTGTTTGCAAAAGGTACCAGCAACCACTTAGGGGCACTCAGAAAAGAAAAGATACTGCGAGGGAAGCAAAGATGGGGCATCCCCTCCCTTAAGGGTGCTGCAAGGAGTGAGTGCTCGACACTATCACAATCCTTCCCTGCCAGCAGAGCACGCACAGCAAAGCCCTGTGGCACTAGGAGGGCGGAGTGCGGAAGAGGCTCTGGAGGGCATTCTAGGCCAGAACGGTCACGTGAGCAAGTGGGACAGGCTGGGAAGTGTGGGACGTCGGGAATGCCGGAGTCATGCAGCTGGACTGCACTGCAGGGGAGGCTGGGGCACGTGGGCAGATGAAATAACAAGGGGATGTTGAAGCTGGGCTGTGGGAGAACTTGGACGTCAAAGTGAGGAATTTGGACTTAATTTGATAAATTGGAACAATGAAGGATTTTTGAGCAGGGAGAAGAAAAATTCAGAAAATGACCTTTGTGACCGTTAAAGGTTGAATTACATCTTATTTCTGCCCCCCAAATTCCATACCCTGAAGTCTCAGACTGTGACTTTATTTGGTGATAGAACCTATAGAGGAGAGCAAGTTAACTTAGCAAGGTCATTAGGGCGGCTCCACACCCCTGGGACCTCTGTGTCTACGAAAAAGGGTAATTTAGAGGGCCTCCCTGGTGGTGTAGGGGATTGAGCACTGCACTGTGGAGCTTCCGCAGCCACTGCAACACGAGTTCGATCCCTGGCCAGGGAGGGGACACACATGGTGCAGCAGACCTCTCCAGTCGCACCTACTGCTCCCCTCAGCAGTGTATTTCAGTCAATCTGCCTGTTCTGCCCCCTACTCTGTCTGTGCTGAATCCTC
Source organism: Galemys pyrenaicus (assembly GCA_019455555.1). Lineage (NCBI taxonomy): Eukaryota > Metazoa > Chordata > Mammalia > Eulipotyphla > Talpidae > Galemys > Galemys pyrenaicus. Next base: position 2,365,100 of record JAGFMF010011662.1, read on the forward strand.
ACTGCCCCCACCCAGCGCCTCTGTCCTGTACCCCAGCTCTTATACTCATAAATAAATAATTTTTTTTTTTAAAAAAAGGTGATTTAATGCTGCAGGCAAGCTGCGGCAAGGAACCAGGGTCCCCACAGGATGAGACGGCGTCGGCGATGAATGGATAAGGAAAGGGGAGAGGGGACAAGAAAACTGGGACACTCTTCTAGGGTGCCAACATCTTACATCTTCCACTGAGAGGCTCAGCAGTTCTTTATTTATACTCTACACACAAGAAGCAGGAAAGCAGGGAAACAGCATTTGTAACATTTTTTAGGAAAAACAGGGACCTTCAGGCCCCAGCCCTGTGCAAAAACATGTTTTTGAGAACAGCAGAATAATATTCGTTACATTTTCTTTTAAGACTGGTGCAAAAAACACATATCCATCCATCCATATACCAAACACTGAGGCAGATGTAATAACCCCCAGCTCCATCACAGTGAACTAGCCTTTCCACCGCAGGCCCCAAGCAAAAGGAAATGTTAAAATTAAACCCCAAACTATATCTATTCCTTACCGTTCCATCCCCAAAAGCAACCACTAACCCCAACCTATCCTGAACCAATAGTTGGTCATCAAAATTGCTCAGCAACCAGTTATTTTGTTTGTTAAAACAGCCAATCTTACAACTGCCACCCCCCCCCCCGTGGGAAATTTACAATTAGCACTTACTATGCCTCTACGAGATGGTGGCAGTAGTATCAGCCAAAGCAGTGGAGCTCGGGCAGGGGCCAGCTTTGGAGCTCCTGATTGTTCAGGGGTGTCCCTCATGCCGGACTTTTGTCATTCAGCAAGAGTAGCATGGCCCCCGACAATTTAGAAACAGCTGCATGGAAAGAAGACAGTGAGACACGCAGGGTGTGAACAGCCGTGCACAAGTGTGTGGTCATCGGTCCTTTCCTGGAGGCTTAGGGGGGTGCAGCCCGGCCAACGCCTGCCCGTGGCCTTGCGCCTCCACCAGCGCAGGACAGTACCTTTGTCCCACTCTGTGGGGTTCCTGATGGCGGGCGGCAAAGTGGTGCCGAGACCGTGCACGGGCCGGGCTGTGGGAGCAGGGTTTGTGCAGGCGCCGTCGCTGGGCCGCCCGGTGGAAGAGGAGAGAGATGGAGATGCCAAGTAGAACCCGAGTCCTGGCAGACTGTCAGGGATAACCGCTCCTGCTTTGGTCAGGGGTCAGACTGGGCCTGAGAAGGCCCAGGTTTTCATTAGTCCGGCTCCAGCGCCAACTGGTTCTGTGATCCCAGACATTCTCTCTAGTCTAATGTCTCTACCGCCGAAGGAGGGGACCACCTCTCATAGATTCCAGACCCAAGGACATTTTGATATGCAGTGATGCTACTTACTTGAAGAAGTTTTTGTCAGACACGATCCATACAGGTTTATGTATCTTTGCGTGTGCATGTGAGTGAATGAGCTCTATTTCTAAATGGAATGTGAAGGCACTTTCAAAATGTGGCATCATTGTTTTTAAGAGGGACGACGAAGCAGAACATCGATCAGCAGGTAAACGAGAGCTTACGGGTCACCTGAGATGAACTCATTATTGGATTTGAACTTCAGCTCTAAGTTTCCTGGCAGTTAAGGCAAAAAGAAAAACATGTGCTCATTGTCCGATAAATATCAGTGTAATATGATTAGTTCTTGAGAAAAACATCTAGATACGCTGAGTGCCCAGATAAGATTACATTAAAGAATACGCCGATTCAAGATACATTAAGAGTCATACAAAAATCCATACTCGGTCATCCAATAATCCCACTTGAAATGAGGAAATAAAAACATAACGGGGGTGGAGGGAGGATGTGTGTGAAAAGGCTTGTCGTAAAATTATTTATGAAAGAGCAGAGCTGTAAAGGCCAAGATGGAAGTTCCCCTCCAGCGGCTGTTCAGTAGCGCACAGCTCAGATCTTGTAAACAAGACTCTGCAGTCGCACAGGGGAACACGGTCCCCTGGACTCCAGGAGAAGAATCGGCAGATAAAATTAGTGGTTCCCCAAGATAGGACCTCTATAAAAATATTGAAGATCTTAAAAGGGGATCCTCAAACTTCATAATTATTGATGGGGGCAATGCTCTTAAGAGTGACGCCATCCATGGTTCCCAGATTTTTAGTAACGGCCACAATGAAATCGAAGAGCTGGCGCCAGCACACACATGTAAATACTACTTTGTAGCTACGCTTTATGAGATTATGTTTTTTGAGTGGAAGGAAAACATCTCAGAAGTGCAATAGCAGCAAACTGAAATGGTCTTACTCTGAAAAAGCTGTTGGTTGCTTGAAATAGCTTTTGTTTTTGAGAAATGACTCTTTTTTAATGTGTGTGGATGTTGGTAGTCATGCCGAAGTCCTCCCTGTTTGCTTCTGCAGTTACTGCAGCTGTGGCATTAAGTGTGTGCTGCAGTGTCATGGAGGGGCTGATGATGTGCTAGGCCGAGCAGCCCTCTGCCCCCAGCACTTCCTTGGCCTCTGCAGCTGGCGCCAGTCTTGCTTAGTGAGGTCCTAGGCACTGAGAGTCTGCCCTTTGCACAGCCTGCCCTGTCGTGCTCTGCAGTTTGTTCTTCTCTGTACTATCCTCCATCTTGTTATGTCTTTGACGTAAGGAAAAGAGCTTCTACCCCGATGCTGATTTGAATGAAACCAACTAATTATCCCGAGAACTAGCACTTAGCGGTGAGTAGAAACACAGGAATGTTTTTAATTTTCCAGTCACCGTGTCATGTGAGAACATTCTAGAAATGAGTCAGCCTAGGTAATAATTTGAAAAGAATTGCTTCAGTGGGAAAGGTGTAAATGCAGGTGTCACGAACTGGCTCGGCTTTGGGCACAGTGCTTCCAACCAGGTGAAAACCAGCCCATGTGATAAACCACTTGGTGGGAATGAAGGCGGAAAGTTCACATATTTCAACCGATGCAGGAAAAGCATTTGATAAAATCCAACGTCTTCTCATGATAAAAAGAGGTCTTTCTACCGGCAGTCATTCTCCCACTCACCTCTCTTTTCTGGGTTCTTTTTCTAATGTCACATCCTTTTCATGCTATCAGTCATTTTTTTCTGTCTATTGTTTTCTTTTACCTAAGCAAAGCAAGTAAAAATTTGCTATTAACAAATAAGTTCACACTGAAGATGTCATGATTCCAGGGTTGCTTTTTCATTGTAGAAGGCCTGCCCTGAAGGCCGCCCTCCACCCATTGCTGGAACTGGCTCCTTCTCTGAGTCAGGACAGGAGAAAACCAAGTTCTAATCAACCCACATCCTCCATGTTCAGGGACGCTCATCCAATGGGGAAACGGAGGGTGGAGGAACGGAGGGTGGAGTGAGGATGGGGCTGTACAGTGAGCTGCTAACTGGGGGCGGTGACAGTGTGCCCAGGACTATGCTGTCCAAGACACCTCTCCTCCTCCTGCTCCCGCAGACATGGCTGCAGCCCGCGGCTCTGACGGCTGGCTGGTGGCGGTGGCAGTGCACCGAGAGATGGTAGTGAGGTAACCTGATCTGCTCCCAGCTGCTTGGCCTTGAGGGCTGAGGTAGAAGCTGCAGGGAGAGCCACCAGGCCCTTTCCAGGAGGAGCAGGGACAGCCTGGGGGCCGGCTCGCTGAGGAAGCAGAGGCCCCTGCATCTGGCCCGCCTGTATTTAAGCCCTTCGTGCTCTTCCAGCCTCTGACCTGCTTCCTGATCACAAGAGCAGTGCTAAATGGAGATTGGTATGAGATCAGCAATATTTAGTGATGGGGAGCCTGACATAATGTACTTTCTCATAATTTATTAAAGTTGCTAATACATTTTAAAAATATGTGAAGAACATGGAAACCTCTGGGTAATCATCCAGTGCATTAACCCTCCATTGATTGAGCTTCCCAGTCGGGTGAAAGCACAGCTGTCCTCACGACCCATCAGCTCCCCTGCCCTCAGCTCACCTCACTCTCCTCACTTCCCTGCGTTACTTATATCCTTAAGGGTAAGAACTTACTCTGCTCCAGCCACCTTGTCCCACTTCCTGTTCTAGAATATTCTGGGCACGTCCGTCCTGCCTCAGGACCCTTGCACATCCTAACTCCTCTCAGGGGTATCTACCAGGCTTGTTCCTCTGCCCCTCCAGTTCTCAGCAGACATTTTCTCATTGAGACCTTCTTCATTCACACTAACAAAAACTGCAAGCTCTCGCCCCCCTTCTCCCTGGCCTCCCTGCGATTGTTTATCTCCCTAGCAGTCATCCATGATGCAGTCTCTTTTTCTTATTGATCTCAATTAGTGTTGGTCTCTTCTCCAGGAGGGTAGGGACTTTTACCTGTGTTTTCACTGCTCTATCTCCAGTGCTGGAACAGAGCAGATGCCCTTTAAATGTGCACTGAGTGAATGATTTTTGAAAATGGCAATGACTTCTGTCCAAGGTCATGATTATTGGAAGCTTTGTGACTTTCCTCTACCGAGACCATCAGCAGCATGGACACTGAGGTTAACCACACTAGGTCCAAGAGGAGGGCTTTTGGGTGGAGAAGAGGCTAGATGACTGGGGAGGCATTTTGTCCTTGACTTTCAAAAATGCTAGGTTAGAATCTTGGCTCTACCATCTGCTCACTTTGTGACTGCCGACAAGCTATTCAACTCAACCGAGTTACTTCTTTCAAGTCACCCCTCCATATGTAAAACGAAGTAATAAATACAACTCTGTAGCTCTTGAGGGAGTAAGGGTTAATGTGTGCAAACCATCTACTATATAGTAATCACTCAACAAAATGAAACTTATTTCCCTATATGTAAGTCATTAGCAATAATTTATAGTTGTTTGCACAATCGGTAAGGTAGAACTACATATATATGTTGCCATTTCGTGTTAGGAAACGGAGTATTTTCAAACTCCTTACAAGAGTACATTTTAGGAACAAAGCCTAAAAATATGTCTATTATTTACCTCTTTAACAGATCCTGGCAGGTATTTGCACTATTTCAGATCCTTAAATGCAAGGAAATAGCCTTTAACGCAGTAAAAATCATCTTCAAGTTGTATTTGTTCATCCCCTAGGTCTCATTCCGCATGGTTTACAAGGGTCTCGCCTTGCAGAGCCTGTCTTCCAAAAGTTCATTTGTTAAGCAAAGCTCACTGGTGCTTGTTCCCCCCTGGCTTCCTGCTCTGTCTTACCAGCTATTATGAGGCAAATGAAAAACTTCTGCTCAGGAGTTACAAAGCCCAAGATTGGGTCCCAGCTGCGCTGATAATGGAGCAGGCACCTGGCATCAGGTGGCATCGCTGAGAGGCGTGGTTGTTAGACAGGGTTGAGGGGAAGCTGGAGCATACCAGCAGAGCACCCATCGTCCTGCATCACAGTCCACCAGGCCCATTGTCTGATGTTAACACAGCGGCCAGAGCAAACCTTCTAAAATATCAGTTAGAGCATGTCACTGCTCAGCTCCCCATTGCCTTCAAAATCAGCAAAGCCCTAAAAGGCTTACATGAGCAAACCTGTTACAACTCTGATCCCCATCCTAATGCTGTCTTGGTTCTGGTGCTCAGGTGCCTTGGTCTCCCGATACACCTCTGGGTACCCTGACCTCCTGGTAGACCTCGAGGTGCTCTAGCTTCCTGGTCCACCTCCAGGTGCGGTAGCCTCCTGGTCCACCTGCAGTTGTCCTGACCTCCTGGTATACCTCCAGGTACACTGGCCTCCTAATACACCTGTGTACCAGGAGCCACACCAACGCTCCTGTGCACTGACCTCAGACAAGTCAAGCATGCCTTCTTTCCTTGAGGCATTTTTATGGCTGTTCTCTCCTCCTGGAATGTGCTGCTTCTGCTTCTAGCCCAGGCCCAACTCCCCACCCACTTCAAGTCTTTGCTGCTTCTCCATAAGGCTGAGTCTACCCAAGAAACGAGGGCAACCTAAACTCCTAGAGCACTCACCAGCCTATTTATCTCACTCTTCCCTACAGCACTCTGCAGGGTCTACTTTATAACATGTTCCTTGTACTCCAGCCTGCCTGCCCTAACTAGAAGCTATGTTCCATGAGGACAGGGTACTCGCGGCACACTGTATATATTAAACAAGTATTTGTTGAGTGAATGAAACAGACGATGAGGGCTCTCGCATCAGCGCCAGGCTACATCTAATGGCTTGTACTGGCCTGATGGTGGCAATAGCAATGAAAAGAAAGATGATGCAGGACACAGAGGGGGCATTTATCCAGGCTTGGATACTATACCAGGCCCATGTCCATGTCCAAGACATGGCCCTTCGTGATAGGTGCAGCTCTAGTCTCCGGTCAATGCTGTGTGACCTTACAAGACTATGTTCCAGACGTCGTTCATAAGGTGGTCTAAGGCAGTAGAGAGCTCCCCTTGACCCCCTACTCTCCTTGGGCAAAATGCCCTCATCTGGCACTTTAGATCTTTTTAACTAGCAAAGGAAAGATACAGCCTGAAATGAACATGCATAATTCTTAAATCAGAGCTTATATATGGGCAAGCCGTCTACCTTCCTGAAATTCGCTTTAGACTTCCGAATAGCAAAGCCCCTCCTGGGGCTGTTAGTGATGTCTCCTCTGCCCTAAATATAGAGCTGTGCCATTGCGGCTGCTATGGTTGTTCCCTTCAATAATTAGCTTGATTATTAAAATTCAGTTATATTTATAAAATGTGTTCAATCACTTTAATTGGATTTGTAAGACTGTATGATTTATGAAACATTACATGGATCTTTCTAGCTAATACCAGACTTAAAGATTACTTACTATGATGGCTTTTTCTTCTAATCATGTATATGTGCCCTGCAGATTAGTGTGTCTAGAATTTCTCAGAGAGGATAAATCCACTGTTCACCTTTGTATCCAGTTGCACCTAACATAGTGCCAGGCCTAGCACATCAATCAAAAATAGATAGTCTTAGATAGAGCATGTAGTTTTGGTTGAGTCATGCTGAGTAGGTTCAGATCTTGCACCTTTGCCTTACTAGCTGTGTCTCCTGGATTTCATTCTCCTGTCTGTAAAGTAGAGATACTCAAAATCCCTCCTTTACTCATAGGTTTGCCTGAGACAGTTCTTGCAAAACACCTATACAGCACCTAGCATGGATGTAATAATTAGTCAACGGTCACAACAAAATTCATGCTTATTTGCATTCAGCGTATGTCACCAAATGCCATTACCAGTTATGTAATTTTCTTTAAAAAACAACAACAAAACACCACTGGTCTCTAATGATAGGTCAATTCGGTTTATAAATAAAGTTGACCAGTTTAAGTATCCCAACATGTCTTCAGATGGGGAACACTGGGGCTGTCCTGAGAAAAGAAACTTTCTTTCTTGAGAGAGGAAATAATGTCATATCACAAAGACACTGAATCTGGATTTGAACTGGGGCCGGGGGTACCCTAAGAGTATAGAGTGACGTCTGCCCTGAACTGAAGGGATCTGACTGTTCTGTAGTCCTGTCTTGAGGTCTCCACCTGCCCAGGTACAGGTGGGAGGAACATCTAGCACAGGAAGCCTGAACAAAATTAGGGTGTCTACTGAGGGAGGGTCACAGTAAGGGCAAAGATGACCTTGGGTGGGTCTGTTGGTGGGGAGCAGCTGTCCCCAGGGAGGGTGAGAGGACCCAGCTGATGGGCAGCGTTTCCTGATGCAGAGACTGAGCAGAGCTTCAATTTGGGGAGGGTCTTGGGAGGAGACTGGTTCTCAGACCTTGAACTTGGAGGTGAAGTGAGAACTCTCGCATGGTACTTGTGTGTAAGATCTGGGGTAGCCAGGAGATAAACAAGGCCACCAGTGAGTCAGAAGGTTGAGACTGGGGCAGGTCGTCACCTCCCATCAGAACGGGGAACCCAGTGAGAACCAGCCAGGGGTTCAGAGTTTGTCCTGGGAGCTCAGAAAAGAATGAATGGGTCAGGTGGGCAGGAGGTGGAACCCCGAGACCTGTCATCTACTCTGCCATTGTCCCTCCATGTGTCGAAGGACCTGAGAAGGTGGCCTCGTGCCGCAGGCCAGCTGCGGCAAGGAACCAGGGTCCCCACAGGATGAGACGGCGTCGGCGATGAATGGATAGGGAAAGGGGAGAGGGGACAAGAAAACTGGGACACTCTTCTAGGGTGCCAACATCTTACATCTTCCACTGAGAGGCTCAGCAGTTCTTTATTTATACTCTACACACAAGAAGCAGGAAAGCAGGGAAACAGCATTTGTAACATTTTTTAGGAAAAACAGGGACCTTCAGGCCCCAGCCCTGTGCAAAAACATGTTTTTGAGAACAGCAGAATAATATTCGTTACATTTTCTTTTAAGACTGGTGCAAAAAACACATATCCATCCATCCATATACCAAACACTGAGGCAGATGTAATAACCCCCAGCTCCATCACAGTGAACTAGCCTTTCCACCGCAGGCCCCAAGCAAAAGGAAATGTTAAAATTAAACCCCAAACTATATCTATTCCTTACCGTTCCATCCCCAAAAGCAACCACTAACCCCAACCTATCCTGAACCAATAGTTGGTCATCAAAATTGCTCAGCAACCAGTTATTTTGTTTGTTAAAACAGCCAATCTTACAACTGCCACCCCCCCCCCCGTGGGAAATTTACAATTAGCACTTACTATGCCTCTACGAGATGGTGGCAGTAGTATCAGCCAAAGCAGTGGAGCTCGGGCAGGGGCCAGCTTTGGAGCTCCTGATTGTTCAGGGGTGTCCCTCATGCCGGACTTTTGTCACTCAGCAAGAGTAGCATGGCCCCAGCAGCCTCGTGTCACAAGGCCCCAGAAACAGCAACCTTTGTAAAAGCAGCTTCCAAACGCCGGCCCGATTTCTCCATTTTCTTTGACTTCCCTCCTGCTTAGTTGAATGATTCTCTCCTACCCTCACCCCCACCTCCATGCAATTTTAATATCAAGGACAATTTTTATCAAGTCTTTCTCTGTAATCAGGATATAAAAATTATCCCAACATTTCTCTTTGAAAATGGATCTTCAGAGACTCAGTAGGCCTTTATGCATTACTAATGAGTTCTTTAGTGAAACATTTTGTCTTTTACTAAAATAAATCTCTCCTATTAAATCTTCCATATGAAAAATCTGAGCATACTGAAGCTGACTGGTTTCATTTGCAGAAAATCATCATACTTGTTAAGGATTGGGGCGTTGTTGTGGTCGTTTTTTTTTGACCAGACAGGGGGATATTATTACCTGAGTTCACATGAGAAAATTAGGGTTCAAATTCGAAGAACCAAATCTTCGGGGTAGAAGACCCCATCCTGTTTTACAGGCACAGCTTCCAGTCTGAGGGGAAAAAGCTTGACCCACTCATCAGATGGGTGATTCTGTTGGTTTCCTGGGGCCTCTGGAATAAGAGGGGCCGCTTTAGAGCAACAGAAATCCATCCTCTCACAATTCCGGGGGCTAGAAGCCTGAAATCAGGCATTGGCGGGGCCAGGGAGGGTCTGTGGCGGTTGCTCGGATGCTCCTCGGCCTGGAAATGGCCGACTTCTCCCTCCTCGTCTCCCCTCCGTGAAAGCGTCGCTGTGTCGAATGCCACCCTCAGTGTGGCTTTGCGTTTCATTGAGGACACATTGGTCCACGATGTTGTGTGTGAGAACCTCAGCCACACCGAGCAGGCCCTCTCCAGTGTGCTGCCTCTGTGACCCTTTAGAGACAAGGTCTCTGGAGGCTGCTCGCCAAGGTGCTGGACTGGGAACGTCAGCGTATCCTTCCAGGGACACTCAGCCCATGACACTGACCACTCAGGGTCACTGACCACTCAGGGTCACTGCCCCGATGGTCACTGTCACACAGCACCGCCCGCCCGTTCTGTCTGAAACAGCTCCCTCACGCACCAAGCCCAAACTCAGCTACCTCACAGCTGCTCCCGCTGACCGGAAGGGGCAGTGAAAGGATATGTTTCTTGGTAAGGGGTGACCAGAGCTAGCCCTTGTTGACTTCAACGACCTGGCCTTGGAAAGTTCCTCTAACTTTGAACCTCATTCCTCTGGCCTCTGAATCGAGGTAGGTATTACAAGAACATTGTGAAGAAGTAATTAGATTCTGTGTGTGAAGAATGCTTTTTCAGGTGTGATACAAATGTTCCAAGTTTCTTAAAAATGTTGCAAGTTTCTTAAAAACAGCTCTGTGGAGGGGCAGCGCTCAGGGGTCTCTGCCTGGGTCAGCCTCCACCCCACTCTGCCCCTGCCGCCCTGTGTGACCTCAGGAAGTTCTGCTCTTCTCTGTGCCTCCCTCATAGCACAGAGAGAAAGTTCACAGCACCCTGTTAAGATCTAACGCTGAAGATTAGAAGATGATCTACGAAAAGCACTTAGGAGCTGCCTGGTACATGCTATGCGCACTGTTATGTAAGTCTTAGCTATTTTTATCAAGGATAGGACCACGTCTTAGTACCCTGCCTGCAATTCCATCCTAGTTTCTGGCATAGAGCAGATGCTCCAGAATTGTTTGTTGAATGAATAAAGGGGTGGAGGCTGGTGGCTTCTGCCTCCCCCAGGCAGGCATAAGGAAGGTGGAAGGGGCCACGGCCGCCACCCTCCAGGGCTGTTTTCTGAGCAGCCTGTGGTAGTTCCACGCCGCTGGCCAGCTCCCGGCCACCAAGTGATGGTCTTTTCTTGTGTCCCCACCATCCCAGCGTGGATCTTAAAGAGCATCCCACCTTGGCAGCTCCACCTTTCCTCTGGTCTCTCTTCCTCCCCATCTTCTTACCCTCTTTCTGCCTTCCCCTTCCACCCCTGTCCATACCCACCCCTGCTCCCACCTCCTCCAGGAAGTTCTGCCAGCCCCAAAACCAGCAACCTCAACATCTGACTTTGTCACCAGTGTATTTATACGTCAGTGTGATAAGCAAGACATGTGAATAGCATACCTGTCAGGTGGGCAGCACCGCTGGTCAGGGGGGCCCCCTGGCGGCCAGATGTAAGTCTGAGTTCTGGGATCAGAGAGGAGAACGGGTGGGGTGTGGGGGAGGGGCCTAAGTGACCCCCCCATACAGAGGCACGGTGGGGGGAGGGGAGGATACCTGAGGCCGGCATTCTGGGACACCTGCCACAGCGATGACCTCCTCACTGGCCTAACTGGACCAGGAGGAATTCAGCATTTTTGCAAACGCAGGACTGCCTGGCTGTGTCTGAATTCCAGGAAGCCCTCTGGGGGCTCCCTCACAAGGGGGTGTCCGGCAAGGGGTCTTGAATCCGACTGAAAAAGAACACGCAGTAACAGAAGATGCCGCCCCAGGCTTTGTGTCTTTGGGTCGATTTCCCTTATTTAAAAAAATGGCCAGCTTCTGGAATTCCAACAACTAACTGAGGGCCGTGAAGACAGCAGCCGGCGTGCGCAGAACTGTACCCCCCGGTGCTGTGCCGAGGCCTTCACAGGCTTCGAGAACTTAGCCCCACCGAGGGGTTGCGAATTCCCCAGGCACGTTTTCCAAGTCGCCAATTCTCCCTCCCCACCACCTCCCCTCAGGTACCCTAGCCTCCCAGTCTCCCCGGCCCCTTAGTCGGGCAGAGCCCCTCAGCCTGTCCCCGGTGGGTCTCCTCCATCCCGGCGTCGACCGAGCTGGGCTTTTATTACTGTTTAATGTCGTGAGGCTGAGCGTGTGGCGGGCCTCAGTGAGGTGCTGAAGGCGCGAAGGAAGGCCATTTTCGATGGGCTGCACGGTGTCCTGCCGCGGGGGGCGAGCGACGTGGTTTTTGAGAAGAATAGTAAATAAAGCAGAAAGGCCCATCTCCCCCACAGGAAAGAGCCTAATGCTGTCACATTAATATTTCATAGCGCCTCGTTTCACCCATGGCCACGCTCACTGCTGAACGCCACCTCAGGAAATCTCGACAACAGCAAACCCAACAGCTGGGAGCCAGGTCTTGCGCCCCGGCTAGTCTCCCCCATGCACCCACCGACGTACCTCAGTGACTCAAGTTAGCGAGCTTCTAGTGACATCAGATAATTTCCTAATGAAGCATCTGATGCCTGGAAGTGAGTTTCCTTACAGTTCTCAGGCACCCAAAGATTCCTTTCGGCCTCACTGGTCTCTCTCTCCGCTGCCTTCTTTTCTGTTAACCTTTACTGGACAGGATGGATATCTTTACTGGACAAGAGGCTTGACCTCTTCATGAAACTGACCAGCAGCGCTTTCCAATCAGGAGACACCAGGAGTATAAAAAACTAAAAATGCTTAGGCAGTCAAAATCCATTAAAAAAAAAAAAAAAGCTGCAAACAACTGGCCCTCTTTGTCTGTCTTTCCATTTATTTAATGTTTTGCCTTTTTAAAATGGTCAGAAAGTGGCCTCCCTGGTGGCGCAAGGGGTTAAGTACCGCACTATGAAGCATCCGCAGCCACTGCAGCACGGGTTTGATCCCCAGCCAGGGAGGGGACCCACATGGCACTGCAGACCTCTCTTGTGTTGCTAGCTGCTCTCCGCAGCAGTGTGTTTCTGCAGATCTGCCTGTTCTGCTCCCCACTCTGTCTCTCGCCCCCCACCCCCGCATCTCTGGCCTGTACCCCAGCTCTTGTATGCATAAATAAAATTTTAAAAATAAATAAAGTGGTCACAAAGTGAGGTCTTACTGGCGCCTGTCAGTGGTGCCTGACGCCACGGGCGTTGCACTGCACTGACTTAATGACAAACGAGTCACAGGTGTGGTCACAAAGCACAGCCAGTGACCCCAAGGCTTTCCCAGTGAGGAGGGCCGCCCTACATGCCATCTGGGTGTGGCGAGACTCAGAAGCCTGCCAAGCGCTCTCTCTGGAAGGTGGAAGCACCAGCACGGGGGAAGAGTTCAGCTCAGCCCCACAGCCCATGAGCCGCGGTGGAATAATAGGTCTTGCTGGTTACTATGGTTTTCTAGGAAGAAAATGCAAACACTCCCCAGGACGACTTGAGCTACACATCTGTCCAACATGATTCACGATTGTCCTTCTTCTCCCTATACTCAGAAGAGCAGTTCACTGGGATGGAAAAGGGGAAGGTGCAGCTCACCTCCATCAGCATTTGGCTTCTTCCCTGGTTTACACATCTTGCCACTTCTCATTACATTTTCCTGCACGTTTCCTCCATGTTGTGAAAGCAACAGAGAAAAAGTAACACACCCCAGAAAAGAGAAGATTGCAAAGGTCTTATTTGATGTGTCTCTAAAAGTACATTTTATACTGTTTACCACAAGAGTATATTGCATCTGTTGGCTGTAAAAGATGGAATGTTTCATAAATTGAACAAAATTACTAATAAATGGAATTTACTTTATATAAATTCATACAGAATGTTGATGATAAAGGCACTTGTTCATTTCAGAGGAAGTGCTGGTTATCATTTGCTTGTAGCGATTCCCTGAACCCGTAGTTTCTTCTAATTCCGATGCCCTTGTGTGGTTGTATTTCATTTGCTGTGCTGTGTAGCTGAGACGATAATACAAGATGTTCATGTGATTCAATTCATTTTTTTTTAATTCAAAAGGAGTCTAAAAGCCTAATCTGTCACTTGCCTTAGAGGAGAGCTATTTCAGTCCCATAGTTAATGTTATCAATTAAGCCCAAGTATAAATACCCACTTTATTCCCCTACACTTTCACTTGCACTTACCCTCGCGGAAATGCACTGGAGCAGGAAGAAAAGGTCTAGGTCAAATATTAAACTCAACCTTTGCCACCTGGCTGAGACCCATAGAAATGATGAGCCTGTATAAACCTGTTCACCTTGAGTTCCTCCCACTCTTAAAAGCCTCACAAGATTTTGAAACTGTAGAGAGACTGAGGCCGTAGCATTTGGCTGGTCAGCCAGCTGCGTCGCCTAGAAAATGCCAGACAAGCAACTTGGCTGTCACGAGAACCAACACTGTGATCAGTCTCCCACTTTCCAGCTGTGAACTGGACGTACTCACAACATCCTTCTTGACCTGATGGACCTTGAGTTAGTTTGCTGCATCTGCTGATGAACCTCATGCCTCCTCTGTCGCATGCAGATGCCTCAAAATTCCCAAACCACGTGGGGTCTGTGCCTTTAACTGCAACTTGTGTTTGTGGCTTTTCCCTTCTACTAGAACAGGGACATTCGAGGGGGAAATAGACCAGGGATCGAAAACATAGCAAATTATGATCCCTTTCAGAGCAACTTCCATTCTTTCTCAACTCTCATGACTCTCAGAAGGAGCTGAGAAAGACGATGGTGCCTATTAGGCAGATGAGAAGATTGAGACACAGACTATTATCATGATTGTTTTTTAATTTGATAGAATCATTTTGGACTGAAGCTACCACCTGAATTCCAAGATCTCCCCATATAAACACAAAGCTACTTGAAACTCTGGATTAGTCATACCATGTTAACCAGTCCTGGCAAGTTTCAGCAGGGGAGAAAAAAAAATCAAAGAAAAACAGATCTGAGACTCTTTTGAAGACAAAAATGGCCAAAGTTGGCACTGATTAAGAGAGCAAGAATAACAAAGGGTTAAAGAGCTTGGCTTACACACCAGAGAGAAGCACAGTGATACAGAAGCTAATGCTATGGAAGGTTGTTTTTAATACCCTGTACTTTATTGACCATGCAGAGAAGGTGTTAATAATAATGAAGATGGTGGTGCTGGTGACAGAGGACTTGCTGTGTGCCTGGGACAGTGCAAGCACTCTGGGCATGTTAGCTCTTAACCCTGACCCAGTCTGTGAGTCAGGAATCGTTACCCCCTTTTGACAGGTGTGGCTGCTGGAAGGCCACAGGGCCCCGCACTGGCCCAAAGTCCCCCCACACAAGAGCATCAGAGTTGGATTCTGACCCAGGCAGTTGGGTGGCAGGAACTATTGAAAATGCTCCTCTGGGAGAGGTTTCAAGACACAACAGGCTTCGGGCCGAGAGCGTCTGTTGGTGCACCAGGATGTCGCTGGCCAGGTGTCGTGCTGTAGAGTGCAAGGCACCTGAGGGAAAGGCTCTTCCGCGGCTCCGTGGCCAGTGCTGGGCGACAAAGCAGAGCCCTGGACTCGCTTTCAGAGCACTTACTATCTGCCCTCAATCTTTAGCATCAGGACCCACTGGCACAAGGCTTGGTCTCTCGCTTGAAAACACCGTCACCTGCTGAAAACAGTGAGTGCGCAAGACTCAGCGGGAAGAGGCAGATTCTGCAGATCTGGCTGTGACCCTGACCCCACCTCCAACAGGAACTGTTCTTCCCCACAAGGGCTTTCGAGAGTCTGCTCAGCCAGGACTGGCCCCCACGAAGTCACAAGTCACAATATTCCCCAGTAGCACAGACGGCAGGCTAGACTGTTCCAGTTCCTAGCACGTGAAATCTATTGCTTTTTCCATGGAATATTAGTGGGATGTAGTTGTGCACTAGCTATTCCTGTGGGCAAAAATCTATTGTTAATTCCTTTAACAATCTCCTAATTAATCTGTTTTCTTTTTTGCTTCCATATTTTAATTGACTTTTTCAATTAGGAGCATCCTCAGCAAAGATTCTAAAAATTACTTGTTTTAAAATAAGCAATTAGAAAATCTCATTTTCCAATTATGTTTTTTCTTTCTCACACCGACCTGATTTTGAAAGCTTTTCTTAGTCAAAGCCGCTTTTATTCTCCCTCACGCCACGTAGTGTAACAGTGGTGTAATTCCAGTAACGCCGATCTGTTTTCTGCCAAGTACATATTACAGTTATTTAGCATCTCTCTTCATCCTGTTGAGAATCAACATGGGTACTTAGCACTAGAATCTTCCATCTTCGCTTATTTTAAGAAGCTTAATTCAGATGGAAATTCTGACTTGCTTCTTTCTCCCTAATCCAAATATTCCTGGAGGAATTTTTGGAGGGGAGATTAAAATACCCACCTCCTATGTAAACTCTTTCAGAATTCTGTTACCGTTTTTAAATAAGTGCTCTCCATATAATATAATAAAATTAAGTATAATAAAATTAGAGATGGAAGATCTAATAAGCAGGCTAAGGTTTCACAAGCAACACTAAGTGTCAATCTCATCTTGTTATTCTGCTGAAAAACTTTCAAAAGGAATGAAGTTCATCTCCTGAACTTGGCTCCCAAAGTTCTCTGTAACCCAGAAACCATCTATGACTTCCTGTGTCATCTCTTACCACCCTCCTATTCTAATCCACACCCCTGTCCCCCTGTGGACCCCAGCCTGGACAACCATGAGGCCCACACAGTACATTCTCTTAGCCCAGTTTCTTCCTTTGGTTCTCATTTTATATTTCCCCCCTCAACACACACACACACACACACACACACACACACACACACACTGCTCACTCCCCTGCTGAGTTTCTCCTCATCCTCTGGTCTTCTTTCTGGGCCTTTCCCTGAACCTCCAGGGCCACGCCTATCTCAGTGTCCTGCACAGCACACATCTCAGTCGGTCTGGGCCACGGTCTAGCTACTGTCCGTCCGTCCATTAAGTCTGCAGCTTCCGCAAGGGAGACAGCATGCCTTCTGTTTGCCCGGCCACGGTGAACTCGTGCCTCTAGCGCCCGGCACATACACATTTTTTTCCAGTCAGCATTTATGGAGTGAACACAGGGAGGGGAGCTCAGTCTGAAGTACACCCAGGACGATGGTGAGCGTGACCCAGACCTGTCATTTCCCTACGTGCCACGTCCCACCTGGCCCAGGCAAAGCTCTAAAGGCCCATTCGACTCAGGAGCGGCTGTCTCCACATCGGCCCCTGGGGATGCGTCTCTCTGGCTGGGACTCTGGTTTTTCAATTCCTAACACTTCGCGGAGACTGTCTCCCACTCCGTCCCGCACAAGCTGCACCAGCTCTGTATTCAAGGGACGGGTCCCTACTTCTCTTATTTTCGGAAACATTGTTTAGCCAAGAACTAAAGGTAGAAAAGTTAAAATAAAACCCAAAAGAGGGCCTCCCTGGTGGTGCAGTGGGCTGAGCACTACACTGTGAAGCATCCACAGCCACTGCAGCATGAGTTCAATCCCCGGCGAGGAAGGGGACCTACATGGCGCAGCAGACCTCTCCTGCCGTGCCTGCTGCTCCCTTCAGCAGTATGTTTCAGTCCATCTGCCTGTTCTGCCCCCCACTCTGTCTCTGGTAACTCCTCTCACCTGCCGTGACTCTGGCCTGTACCCCAGCTCTTGTATGCATGCATGCACAAATAAATAAATCTCTAAAAAAAATAAAACCAAAAACAAGTCCTCGTTGCCCTAGAAGGGCATTACCTTTACTTTTTGGACTGCAACCAGGAGACCGCTGCTGACACTTGTCTCTTGTCACCCTGTGATAATCAAGGGTCCTCTGCTTCTCTGCGCACTGCCCTCCCCATTCAGTTATGAAGCTCTCTTTTTTCTTTTGTTAAGGTTTACTTATTTATGCATACAAGAGCTGGGGTGCAGGCCAGAGGCCCCGGAAGGTGAGAGGATTCACCAGAGACAAAGTGGGGAGCAGCACAGGCAGATCAACCGAAATACATTATTGAGGGGAGCAGCGGGCGAGGCAGGAGAGGTCTGCTGCGCCATGTGGGTCTGCTTTCTGGCCAGGGATCGAACTTGCGCTGCTGTGCCAGGGATGCTTCACTGAGCGGTGCTCAACCCGCTGCTACACAAGGGAGGCCCACGCTCTTTAACAGTCAAGGGTTCGTGTGCGCTGATGCATACCCTGACAAATCATGTGCCTTAGCGCATACTTCCTTACAGATTGTTTACTGTGTCAAATAGCTTGTTATATTTTGACAGTAGCTTTTCCTCTAGGATTTTACGGTTCTGTAGAATCCTTTACTAAAAACCTGCTTCCTAGACTTTCCTGGGGCTTGAATTAATCTGGCTCAGACACTATGGTACAATCGATGTTGAGATATTATTACAGGGTTGAGCTGGGGTTCAGATCTGTCTGTTTAAACAGGGGTACTGTCAAAAAGAGCCTGGTTATAGCAGACAGTTAAGTAGAAGATACCTGAATAAGCATAATTAGTGTTTCAAAATGAAAGTGCTAGATTCTGTAGAAGAGCTGATCAATTTTGTTAATCCTACTAAATCTGTAATCTTGCACTTGCTATAAATATAACATCATATACAAATAGTTTTCCTTTCTTTGGTAATAACAACACTTACTCAGTGCTTATTAGTTTGTGCCAGACACTGCTATAAATCTTGTCGATATATTAATTCATTTAATCCCACAACAGCCCTTGGAGGAAAACACAGTAATTGTTTCACTGTGTAGATAAAACAAAAAACAAAACTGATGCACAGAAACTCAAATCATTTCCTCTAACACCTTAACTTTGACCTCACCTTAACTGGTAAACTCAGTCAGTCCTCTCTCCCCCTACAGATGTAGAGGCCCCAGCCAATGATCTCTTTCCAGGCCCAAATCTTCACTTATCCTTGGTTTTATTTCATTCATTTTTAATTTTTCCCCACCACCATCCCTTCAGTTCCCTTGTCCCTTCCTCTTGCTGCCCCTCCCCCCACCACATCTTAGCATCCTCTGGGTATTTATTCATGTCTACTTTTGAGTGTTTTACTTTATCCAATTGTCTGCTATGCAATTGTCCAGTATTTATTTTTTAATCTTTCTGAGTTACTTTGCTGCATATAACTCTCTGAAATCCCTTCTCTTTTGTTGAAAATGGCTGTATTTCACCCTTTCTATGGCTATAAAATATTCCACAGAGTGGGATATGCCACATCTTCTTGATCCAGTTGTCCATAGGTGGACATTTAATCTGTTTCCATATTCTTGCTGTTATAAATAATGCTGCTGTGGACGCTGTGGCACATGTGGGCTTTTGTGTTGATGGTTTCATATTCTTTGGTTGTACCATAATTTCATTTTTTAGCTTTTCAAGGTAAATCCAGAGTGTTTTCCATAACAGCTACTCCAGCTCACATTCTCACCAACTGTATAGTAGGGTTCTTCTTTCTCTGCATCATCTGCAGCTCTTGTTTTCAGGGGTCTTTTCATGCATATTATTCTCACAGGCATGATGTTATCTCATTGTGGTCTTACTCTGCATCACATTAGAAATGACAACAGCGATTGTTTCATTTCTTTTGGCCTTCTGGATAACTTTTTTGTTATATTTTACTGTGTCATGCACCCTATTATTTCATAAAGGCTAAAGCTAGAACTTTATTTTCCTTCCATTTTAAACATCTGGGTATTATGAGGGAATTGATTCAGGTAGATGTGGATTTAGAATCTGTCTTTACCACTTAGTAGTTATATAACTTTAGGAAAGTTCCTTAATTTTCCTGAGCCCATTTGCTAGTTTATAAATTAGGGATCTTAGAGCTACTATAAAAAGACAATGAGATGACTACAAATTACCAGAATGTGGTCAATAACATGCACCTTAGTCATTGTGTGAGACCACACTGGAATTACATTCATTCACTGGAAAAAGAAGTTTCCATCAATAAATTACAAATGTCATGTTGTGAATCAAGTTCTATTAGCTAAAGAAAGTTCCCAAAGAGTCCCAGTTATATCAAGAGATAACAATATTTACACAAAAACCATATTTTTCCAGCCTAATCAAAGATTTTACATGCAGCAACAAAACATTACACTGGAAGACTAGTGATTAAAGAGACGATTAGCTGAATGAGCACAACTTAATTGCCCAACTGGTGGAAGTATAAACATTTCCCTAATTCCGTTCTCCTCGCCACACAACTTTGTGTACCCAACACCCCTCCTTAGTCCATGTCTGCATTTGTGCCCATGAACACATTAGCACACCTGGTATTGTGAACCTTTCTGGGTGTCAACCCCCAAGTGAAACGATTGTGTCTAAAGAAATCAGGATTAAGGATGTCAGAGAGTAGCCCCAGTTGGCTTGCCCTCATCCTCTGTCCAGGAAATGTCATTTGTCTACTCCTCCCTTTCTCCTGCCAATGAGTGCTAATTATGTCTCTTACCCACCTCCCTTCAAGATGATGGGGCTGTATTTGGGGATGAGGCAACAATCCAGAGGTTGATCACACACCTAAGTTGCAGGGCCTTAGCCCATAGGAATGCTTTCTTGGTGATCTGAATTTAGCAAACAGAAAGAACAAGCAATTGTCAAAGGGGGGCAGAAAGGGAAGTAAAATAAGAGATGCCTGAAGCAAGTAGGAAAGACTGGCGAGAACCTGCAAGGGCACGAAGCAATGAGCCAGGTAAAGTTAGGATAGAAACTGGACCCCCCAGAACTGCAGCAAGAAGCAGATGGAGAAAGAAAGAGAGGCTCTTAGGCTGTTCTGATTTCACTTTTTTCAGCCGTGGTTCTAGCTTACCTGTGTCTTTACACTAGACCTTCAAATGTTTGACCTGCGTTGTCTATTTTGGTGCAGAGGAAGCTGAATGAGAAAGTCACAGTAGAACTTGAGACCAAGGAGACACACTGACTTAGCAGATATGTGACCAGGCACTTCCGCAGTGCCCGCCATGTGTCCTCCTGCAGCAGGTGACACACCTTCGTGCCAGCAGCCCGCCCTAGGGCAGCATCTTTGGGCAGCACAGACCACCGGGACTGAGTCTGAGACCGATGCCTGCCCCCCACACAGGCGAGGTGGAGACTCGCATCCAGAGAGGGGATGCGGGCTGCCCAAAGCACAGCTGAAATTACAGGCAAGCAGAGTGGGGACTGCAGATGTTTAGAATTAGGATGGCTACAGACAAATGTGTTTCCCCAGATCTACCAAGCTTGCTTTTTAAAATTATTTTTATATCTGGTAAACAAACCCATATTCTGTTCTTGGTTGCAAATAGACTAATTCTTTAGGGAATGATAATACTCATGCTGGTTAACCCAGTTTGCCGTTCTTTCCCCGGAAATTGCATAATTCACACATCAACATGATTCTCTCAATTGGTAGTTTTAAAAACTTGGGATTTCAACATAAACACTACCATTTGCAATTCCCCTCCAAGGCGGGTTGCAGGCACACCTGACACCAATTTATTCTGCGTGTTTGTTTGTTTGTTTTTGCTTTGCCAACTTTAATGTCCAAATGCTACTTTAGCCATAAACGCTCATCGCTGTGTTATCACACGACATTAAGTCTAAAACCCACATCCCGAGTCCCGAGTGTGCACCAGGGCACGAGACAGCAGCTTTATGAAGCAAACCCACCCGTTGCTGTAGGTATTGTCTCAGTTTAGGCCGGGGAATGCCATCTCTGCATGGATTACTAAGAAATCCCCACACCTAACCACCCTTCCCCTTTCTCCTTTAGCTGAGCTAGTCATCCGCAATCAGTCTGCAAGATGCACATCAAGAGGTGACTGCCGTCTCCACTACACAAATCCGGTACATGCTCCATCACCACCAGAGCATGCACAAAGCAATGTACAGTGAGTTGGGAGCCTCCTTTGAGGGGGTGCGGGGGCTCCTCTGATTGCCCTCCACCTGCCCAGGGAAAGGTCTGTCTGTCCGCTGAGCAGCCACTTCTCCTGAGAGCCAGTTGTCAGAGTTAGAATCCATTAAAAGCAGCAAGAACCAAAAATATCTAGGAAGCTTCTTTGCATGATAGATTTCAGCAAGTTGGACAAGCACAGATGCCGGCGCCGCTCCTCCCTGACAGACGTGTGCACACACACACAGTTACACACACACACCTGTGTTCGGGAGGCATGCATGGGATGCTAGCCTCTGCACCCACGCAGTGATTGTGACGTGCTTGACAATAGGTGGCAAGCCACTCAGTCCTAAACCAGAACGTTCCTTTTGCAGGGCCGCTGTTCAAGAGAGAACTGCAAGTATCTTCACCCTCCGACACATTTAAAAACTCAACTAGAAATTAATGGGAGGAACAATTTGATCCAGCAAAAAACTGCAGCAGCGATGCTCGCCCAGCAGATGCAATTTATGTTTCCAGGAACCCCGCTTCATCCAGTGGTGAGTACAGCCTGCCCCCGGGCTTGATGCAGGGGTGCTGGTGCAGCAGCACCACTACTAACAGAATGCCCTCCTTCTCGGACTGTAATTAAGGCAAATGACTTTGAAGCTAAGCAGCGGCTAAAAACTATGTTTAAAGAAGTCCTGAAATGGAAAAACATGCATGTTGCAGCAGTGGGCAAGACCGTTTCCAGGGATTAGCTGGGAAATCGTTTCATTCCAAAGCGTTCTCCCCAGCACACCCGCTGTCTGAAGCTCTGAGAGGAGCAATCGCTACCCCTCTTCCTTTAGAGTAGGGGTCCAACTGTATCCTTATCAATGCAGCAGATCGTTCCCTTCAACGGCATCACATGAAGGGTGAGGAAGGGAGGAGCCGGGGAGATGAACTGACTCACCCCATGTCATACAGCTGAGAAACCACAGGGCCGGGACGTCTTTCTCAAGTCTGCACCTGAGTCTTATAGCAGCCCCAAAGGCTCTTAGGGCCCCCATACACCCTGTAGAGACCTGTGAAAGGTATGGCAAGCTGACTAGGACCCCAAATGCCCAGGGAGCTCAGTCCCTGAAAGTGTATGGGGTAACATTTTCCTCCTGATTTCAGTGTTTGAAAGTATGTCCTTAAAGGTCTGAAATTGTCTTAAAAATGAGGCTTGGGGGAGCCATTTGACTTCAGTGATGTCATTTACATTCATGATTATGTGTCAAAGACAAGTTAAATTTTTAAAAATCAGGGCCAATAAAGTGTGTGAAATTTACTTTTTAAATTGGAATATACTCCAATGTGGAGTATACTCCATACACACAAAGGACCATTGTTTGAAGATCAGTCTTTCTTGTATAAAAACGCCATGTTGTTGAAAGCCGCCAAGCGCAAAGGGACAGCAAGAGTGAGTTTGGTTTTCTCATTGTGTGTCTGTGAGAGGAGATGGGGAGGAGGGTGGGGGAGGGGCAGAAGATCTGTTCAGCTGGCAAATCAGCTTCTCTTAAGATTTCGGTTCAAGAGGCATGGCCCCAAGTTATCAGGAACCAGCTGTACCCAGGTAGATGGGCCAGCGCAGGAGCGCCACAATAAATGAGGTGCCATCATAGGGACATAGACATGAAAAGGACCCAGTAAGATTCAGGCATAAGGATTTATGATGTTGGATAAGACTCCTGGACAAGGTACCAAGTAAGTGACCCTGAAAGGGAGTCAGCCTAGACAGAAGACCAGCCCAGTTTGGGACACATTTAACACCCCAAATAGGCATTTAAGTGAACCTCTTGAAAACCCCACACATGTATAATTTCTGGTGCTCTATATGGACTCATGCATATAAATTATTCTATTAAATTACCTACATGCTGAAATAATTTTGTTACATTATATCATGTCTATGGGGATAAATGTAGAACCACCAAGTTCAACATGGTAACAGTCCCTACGCATCTCACTCATCTTAATCCTTTTCTTCCTATTTATTTAGAATTCATAAGGATTGACCCCTGTCCTCAATAATGCTAATGTTAGTAAGAAAATGCCATTGTTGTTGCCAACTATTGGTGAAACATTTTTTGGGAAGTTATGCCTGTGTATTTGTCTCAGACATGAGTAAGAAGTTAATAATCCCAGTTACTCTATGAAAAGCAAATACTGTGTTTAAATATGTTCATAGAGGTTTTTCAACCATGAGAACTATTAGAATTTTTAAAAGGTGGTGAATTTGAGAGTCCTCAAGTCTGTAGACAAACAGCTCCAGAATCTCAGGGAAGAAACACTGAGAAGCACAGTGTGGTAGCCTGAGGAACAGCACCCCCAAGATTCCTGGAACCTACAAATGTCACCTCTGTGGAAACAGGGTCTCTGCACATGTGATTAAGTCAGACATCTTGAGAAGGGGCCATCCTGCAGGACTAAGCAGAATCACATGTGTCCGCGGGGGAGCGGGGAGGAGCTGAGATGTGGACACACGCACGAAAGGAGAAGCTGTATGACCACCGAGCAGAGGCTGGAGTGACAGGACCACACACCAAGAGCTGCCCCAGCCACCAGAAAACGGGAGAGACAGGAATGGATTCTTCCCAAGAGCCTCTGGGGGACTGAGATCCTGTCAACACCTTGGTTTGGGGCCTTCAGAGTGTGGTCCCCAGAAGTAGGACGGGATAACTGTGCCTTGGGTTGAATCACCAAGTTGGCGGTTTGAGGCACAGCCCCAGGAAACTGGTCTGTGTGGACCTCTGGTGAAACCACTGAAGAATCAACAGAGAGTAGTGAGAAACACGCTGTTTTCAGGTCTCTCAAGAGCGTGGGTGCTTTGTCCGCGCCCTGTCTCCCGTCCTCCCTGAGCTGCCCCCCTGAAGTCTTTCAGCCGTGATCTCCACTTGGACCCCCTTGGCCTCCGTGCACTCAGCCTGTCAGCGTGTTCAGGCCTTTGCGGCCCTCCCTCTCGCGTGATGCTCCCCTCACGCTGCCCAAGTGTCCCCTGCTCCATGCGGAGGTCCCCAGCACGGACGTGTCTGCCTACCCTCCCCCCCTTCGTGGGCCTGCCTACACCAGCCACGGTAAATGATCTACACCTCAAGAATGCCCAGAGTGTATTCCAGGTCAGTCCTCTCCCTAAGCCCTGGGTTCCTCTCGCCAGTTCCCCAGTGGGTTCGCCTTTACAGTTCTCACGGGAACGTGGCGTTTACAGGAGTAGATTCCTGCATGTTCCCCTTGCAGGAGATGGGGCCATGGAGCAGTGCCTTAAACCCAAACCAGACTCTCACGTGCTCCCCTAGCCCCTCCCGCCAGCCTTTGAGTCCGTCTACTCTCCCCACCCAGCGCCTTTGTCTGAGGCCCCATCAACCTGTTTTCAGAACAGAATATAGACATTTCCTGCCTGATCCCTCGATTTCCATTCTTGTCTTATTCCAATAGCACCTGCATACAGCAGCCGGAGGAACCTTTTTAAAGCATAAATGGGGTCACCTCACTCCCCTACTTAAAATCCTTCAGTGCTGTCCCATCCCTAAAGTCAAACCATGTGCATGTGACCCTGACTGTGATCTGGAATGTTCTCTGTGGTCCTTTCCCGGCGCCCCCCTCAGCTCAGGCTACTATCCCTGCACCCACATCCACCCCGGCCTGCAGCTCTGAGAACATACCAGGCTTTCATTTGTCTCCTGCTTGCTCTTGCTGGAAGTGTCACGCTAGCCATGTGGCAAGTCCGTCTTACTCAGACTCCAGCCCCACCCCGTGGCCCACCGCTCACCACCACCCTCTGTCTCCGTCTCCCAAGGCTCCTCGTCTCTGCTTACCTGTAGAAATGACGTATGGGTTTGCTCTTTGCTGGAGGGTTAAGCTCAGTGAAAACCCGCTGCCACGTCCGGACCGATGAAGATTTGCTAAATGAGCGAAAATGCAAACCTTCCCTTCCCCTTGCATCTCTGCTGCCTCAAATTCTCTGTATTTGAAAGATGCCCTTCATCTTACTGCCCCGGGCAGTTTTTCTCTTTCCGATTTCTGGTGGGTGTAACGATGATGTTTGTCTCGCTCCTTTCCCAGCGTTTTGCACCCCACCCCCCCCAAGGCCTCCATGTGTACCCTCGAGACCCATGTCAGTGGCCCTCCATGGAATGGAGGGTGAAGAGCCCGCGGTCCAGACCCTGGAGCCCAAGTCTTGCATTGAGTTTTGCTTTCCAGAGGTGCTTCTAGGACAGGGGGAGGAGGCTTAAGGCGGGCCAGGTTTTAAGCCCGTCAGCTTGTGCCAAATACCTAGCCTTTGAAGTTAAACCTTCTAAATAAATGTATGTATGTGTTTCTGGAGCTCTTGTTCTAAAACATCAATTGACTAAATTTTCTGAAAAGCGACAGAGGAGGTGAGGCTACACAATCGTACTCCCCGCCACTGGCCTTCCTTGCCGCCACAACATAGTAAAGAACGTGTGGAAGAGAAAGAGGGAGAGATCTTGACCCTGGAGGTAAGAGGAACACACAAGGAGAACAGAGTGAGGAGTGAGAATTGGGGAGAAAAGCACAGGAGCGGAAGCGAAGGACAGAGGAAGAAACAGCAAGACCAGCATTTCCGAAGCGAGTTTCTCCCAGACTTCCCGCGATGCTGGCCGTCTGGCCTCTCTAGCTACAGCCAGGGCTGGAGATGACCAGGGCCAAGTGGCTCTTGCTGCAGACAGCCTGGCAGCAGCGCCTCTGCAGAAGCCTCAGGGCCACCTCCGGCTGCAGTGGGGTTGCTTCGAGCTGAGGAGCAATGCACCAGCGCTGCCTGCCTCCAGGCCCTTGGGAATTCATCGCAATCCAGGACCTGAGCTCCACCTTCCCGAGTCAGCAGCGCCCTCCCCCCAGTCCCCAACTGTCAGAGCACCCTGAACGCCTGTGTGGATCAGGGCCGGCTGATTGCGGGGCACGGCTCTCCACCTGCGTCCTCTCTAGGCTAGCAAGACCTAAGGGCTGCTGGTGTCTTCTTGCTGGCACGTTTTAAGAAATTACCAAGAGCACCGAATGCAGGCAGAGAGGAGTGGCGCCTGCCCAGACCGCAAGCCCTGGGTCCTGCGTGCTTGTGTTGAGCCCTCCTAGCGGCCCTGACCTTGGGGTAATCCGTTTAGTCTCTGCTCCCAGTTGCTTTCACGAGGATGACTGTGCGGTTCCGCTGCCACTCTTGCTTCCCCGGGATGTAAAGAAGATTAAAGAAGACAAGCGCGTGAGAATGCTTAGCAAGCAGCCGGAACCTTTCCGATGTCATAGGCGTGCTGTCGACAATAGCCGCCACCACGCACCGTCTCCATCTCTACAAATTACTGTAACTATTTCTTTATTAATCAACTTCAAGGACAAAAGAACACTGGCTAAAACAAGAGAAAAGATGTCATTGATTCCATCCTCGTGAGGCCCCTGAACTATTAACTCTCAGTTTCACATGACAGGAAGTACTTCTTTCCAGCCCGTATTTCAAAAAAATACGTAGTCGATATATGCTGTCACTCAATGCAGTTGTGTGCTTCACTGAGTCTATGACAACCAAGAGATCATTCTTAAGAATAAACTTGAGGAAGGCTGATTTTTCCTGTCCTTGCGTGAGCTGCTGTTTAGTGAGTGCTGAGTGGGACGTGGGGAGTCACATCTCACTTGGGCTGGTCTTTGGCCACTCAGTCTGTCCAGGAGAAGCCAAAGTGCCAGAGGTTAATTTTACACTGAGGGTAAAGATGACTAGCTGGCAGGGCTCCGGATCTGAACTCAGCTCCGTCAGGCTAAAATGTGTCTTGACTCTGAGCTAGCACTGACTGTGCGAGCTATGTTCTATCAATAAGTCCAATGGCAACATTCGTTTTCGAGCATGAGATTAAATTAACAGGCCATTTATTAAATAGTTTAGGAAGCAAAATTTAGCTCATTGCAACAGACTACCTGGTATCCAAAAAGATTTTCGGAAAATGGGTTTGCGGGTCCCATACCTCCTGGTCGTCAGGGCTGTAGCTGTATTGGTGCCCTGCAGTGCGCTGGCTTCAGATGACCCACAGGAGGGAGGGTTAGGGATTTGCTTCTACAGAAAGTCAAAAGTGGAGTGTAGAGGGAGTGTTCTTTGCCCTCACTGTTCACTTTGACAATTAGTCTCAGTGAACTATTTTTTTAGTACATATTTTCGACATATGTACTATTTTTTGAGTATGTATTTCCACTTCTTGTCTATGATGGTGATCCCTAAATTTGGCCGCAGAGATCACGTAGTAAATTAAAAAAAAAAAAGATTTATGTATGCACACAAGAGCTGGCGGACAGGCCAGAGTGTCAGGAGGTGAGAGGATTCACCAGAGACAGAGCGGGGAGCAGAACAGGTAGATGGACTGAAACACACTGCTGAGGGGAGCAGTGGGCGAGGCAGAGGTCTGCTGCACCACGTGGGTCCCCTCCCTGGCCAGGGATCGAACTCGTGCTGTGCTGCTGTGCTGTGGACGCTTCACAGTGCGATGCTCAACCTGCTGCGCCACCAGGGAGGCCCAGGTAGTGAATTTTTAAAAGCAGGTTTCAAGGCCCCTGCCTAGATCCACTGAGTCAGAATTTGCGATATTTCTATTCAGAAAATTCACCTCCAGACATTACTGATATAACTGGATCTTTGATTTGCTGATCTTTTGTAATTTATGACCTTTCAAAATTGATTTTTTAAAGTTGACATTAAGTAGCCCTTATGCCATATAATTCACTTGGGTTTTTAAAATAGTACTAAATTATAAAGCTATAGTCACTGAAAAACAAAACTTTCTATAATTATAATTCAAATGACTTGAAAATGGAAAACATACATGTAAAATTCTGTATAGTGTCAACGAAGGAAAGGAAGGCTGACAGCCGTCTCTTCCCCATGTTGAGGCCTCATGGTACAACTTTCTCCCAAAGTGAATTTCATGTCTGAGACATAAAGAAAGATCTAAGAACTCCTCTCGAGAGTGCAACAGCAGGCCCTACAAGGCCATTAGAATCGCTTCTAACCACTTCAATGAAGACTTTTCAGCTTCTCCAAGAGTTCTCTGCACAAACTCTCCATAATTCACTG
Organism: Galemys pyrenaicus; assembly: GCA_019455555.1. Classification (NCBI taxonomy): domain Eukaryota; kingdom Metazoa; phylum Chordata; class Mammalia; order Eulipotyphla; family Talpidae; genus Galemys; species Galemys pyrenaicus. The sequence continues at coordinate 2,393,475 of JAGFMF010011662.1, forward strand.
TTTTCTAACATGATCATTTATAGGAGATATTTTTTTCTGTTATTGCTGTAAACAAAAAAATTGTTTAATAAACATAGATTGTTATTTTTCCCATATGCTCAACAACTCATTCAGATCCACAAATAGACAAGATTGTTACCCACAATTTATAAATAGAGAAGTAGCACGCCTTGGCTATCAGCCAAGTTCATTGTGAGCAAATTGCATTAATATGTGACTGCAAGTATCTGAAAACTGCTCCCCAAAATAAATAGGTTATAAGTCATCCCAACTGGAAAAAAAAAAAAAAGAAGAAGAAGAAGAAATAAAACCATTCAGGTCAATTTTGTGCACAATTTATTCTAAGAAAAATCTGTTTCTGGGAACTTAAGATTTTAATATTGGTTCTTCCTCTAATAGTGAAACAAAGTCTGTTGTTCTTGTAGAAGTACATTTTTTTTCCCTTTCTGAAAGGCCTATTTTTAGCTGGAGCTTTTAAAAACAATCATTCCATCAAATCCCTAGTGCATTTCTTCTTATCCCTGGTTAAGGAGCATAGTGATAGGGAAGTTTAGCAAGATGCTGTGTGCTTTTCTCATTGCTGTGTTGATTCTGAGACCTCAAAACCCAAGCCAGCTTTCAAGCTCAAGTTCTTCCAGCCAGCCTTCAGGACGGGAGCGCTCATGTAGACACGATTGAGATGGAGCAAAAAAATAGCAGTCTGTGTGAACACTGAATAGGAATGTTGGGAATTACATTTTGGAGACAGAATATGGGAACCTACTGGAAAGTCTGGGCAAGATAAAACCCAAACTCATCTCCACTAATGAAAATGAATAAACTTGATCAAACCGAGTTATGCATCAAGCGTTTTTCACCTTTTCCTTTGAAAGACATGTCAGAAAAAAATCGAAGATTATGAGTCAGTACTAATAGTTTCTACTTCCTTAGTGTTAGCATCCAATAGTTTGGAACGATGAACCATTAGAGTGAAAATTATTATTTTCTTTTCTTGAAAACACTTTCATAGGAATAAAAGTTTAACCTGTTCCCTGTAATTAGGTTTCTATGGTGTTCTTCTGTGTTGGTATATGGAGTGGGAAACTGAAGATCTGAATGGATGTCACTTTCATTAAGCAAAACAAAAAAGGAAGTTTAATGGACTTTCACAGTTCAGCATTGATTTATGCAACTAACAGAGTCGTGTATGCATTGAATAAATGGCACTCAAATGACACTTAAAGCTTTGTTCTGAAGGCCTCTTGTATCTCCCTTTCACAGCCTACCTTTCCTGTGGGTCCCGCCATAGGGACAAATACGGCGATTAGCTTTGCTCCTTACTTAGCACCTGTAACCCCTGGAGTTGGGTTAGTTCCAACGGAGATTCTACCCACCACACCTGTTATTGTTCCCGGAAGCCCACCGGTCACTGTCCCGGGCTCAACTGCAACTCAGAAACTTCTCAGGACTGACAAGCTGGAGGTACTGCCTTTGTATTTGTGGTTTGAGATGGGTTAGTGCACTTTGCAAGTGAATGCTGGGGAGATATTGATTCAGTCTTGAAAACACACGCGCACACACACTCATCTAAAACCCATGCATTTGGGATTCTGTGGTTGGAATTTGAGGCCAAGTATAAAGAAGATCCATCTATGGGAAAAAATAAAGTTAGCGTGGAATGTATATTCAGGGGCAGAGTCTTTAACAAACCACTGGGGCATCACGTCAATCAGTACACAGGCCTGAGATGGTTCCCAAAGGCCTCTGTTTGGCCAGATGTGAACCTTTGCTGGATCCTGGAAGGGCCTGGGAAGAGGCCGTTCAGGCACCCACTGGTCAGCGCATGGGGACAACCAGGACTAGGCCAACTAATACTATCATGATGGGGTGTGTTAAGGATCAGTATGGCTGTCCCGTCGGGTCCAAGAGCAGTGCTCTGTGTGTGTCGTGGTAGGTGGGGGAAGTGGAGGTTGGACAAATACAGTTATTGAGGTATTTTCTTTATCTTAAATTCAAGCTTGGTTTAAAGAACCAAGTTCCTCTATTTATAAAGCACACTTTGTGAAGCCAACCCCTCTGTATGTCACTGGATACCATTTCTCTTTAATCAGAGTGAGGGGATTCACCCACTTCTCTTATTACGATAACTCATTAGAGCTGATGGAGATTGTCTAGGAGGATGTAACAATTCCGAGAGATTTTTCAAAGAGCTCCTTTAAATCCACGCCTCCTAAGTTGTGAGGCTGCCCATATGGTTTAGAAGTACACTGTGTTTTATGTTGGCTCACTGGAGAATATTCTTGCAGTGTGCACTTGTTTAAGTCACTTATCCAGTAAGTCTCGAGGGCAGTGAAAGGCTGCTGTCTATCATCAGCTTCAATCTGGGGCATTTGGATCCCAAAAGGAAAAGTCTGTAAACTCCAATAGCTGCCGTGTTGAGAGCTAGCCCTTCCTGGTGCATCTGCACAGACCCTGCAAGGGCCGGCAAGAGGGTCTGGGGCGCCACCTGCTGGACCACGGACCTCTCTGTTCACTACGTGACTGTGCTTCAGAAAACAAATTAAATCAGCTGAGCAGGGAACAAATTGTCCTTCCCAACAGCGCTGTACACCGGGACATATGTACAGATGAGTCACTGTGATATCAGCTGAGCCAGCTCTCAGCTCGTTTCAACCCAGGAACGACGCTGGCCGCACACAGGCAGGTACCCCCAGGAAGGGGTGTGGGCCACAACCTCCAGGCAGCCTCAGGCTGAGCCTACCCAATTCAGAGGGAAAGGCTTCCTCAGAATCTGTGGGAACGGCTGAGTAATTTTTATTTTGTACATTTTATGAGCTGGATTTGGTGTGTCAGCTAATATCCAAAGTCTGAGGAAACTGAGCAGTTTTGTGATTTAGCTGTTTACCCTTCAAACCCTCTTGGCTACTGGTCAGTGAAGCTGGGGTTCTGCAAGGCTTGAAGGTCACGTCCATGACCTTCACACAAGGTCACCGACAATCAAGATGTGAACTATCACTTAACATACCATCTGTGCAATCAGAGCCTAATATTTACAAAACCCTTACAGTTTTACTCTACTGATTCTTTAGGAAGAATGAGGAAGATTGTACTGACTCATTAGGAAGGGAGAATACTGATTCTTCCTTATAATAATATAAATAATTATAATAAATATAAATAATGCTATCAACATTATATACAAAAACATGTTATTCATGTTATCTATTCAGAGCAGAGTTAAGAATACTATTTCATAAACTCTAAGCTTTTAAAATCTAAAGAAAAGTTAATTTCTACGGTAAATTTCTGATCTACCACAAGTTTAGAAGATGGGGCATTTTCATTACTTGTGGTTTCAAAACAAGGTTTTAGGAATAAAGAAGAACCATGAAACACCACCGTATCACCACTACAAACTATTTACTTGCCTCCTTATGTCTCTTTCCCTTGATCTCTTTACACATTTTATTGATCTCTCCTTTTTATTTGCTTTTTTATTTTAATCTTCATCTTCTTTCTGTACTGTCTAAAATAGGAAGAGTGACCTTACAATGCAAGTTTGTGTCTCTTGTTCTTCTTCTAGATACCTTTCCAGAGTAGGGGGAACCTAAAGAAAAACAGGCCTATTCAAATTCACTGCACCCCCATTTCCTGCTCACAGAAGAACAAGGCGTTTGTCCTTTACCCCAACTGTTGTAGGGCTGGACAGCTAGGACCTGGTGGTTTGATCTGTGGCAAAATCACCCCTCCAGGGACAAGCCTATAGCATCAGCGTTGTCAGGGTAGGAGACTGGAGTTATACAGCTATATACTCCCAAAATAGATGTATTTCCAAATTATATGGTTACAAATTATATATATATCCAAATTATATATGAGTGTAAGTTAAATATATATCCAAATTATTATTATTATATACATAACCTCCAAATACATATGCAATACCATGTTCAAGGACAACGGGTGCTTTGTTGATGTTTCTTTGTTATTTAGCTAAACCGCAGGTTCGGACTGATTTTCTCGCTGTAGACGCTCACCCCAGAAACGAGCGTGAAGGAAAACTCCGGTTCGTTTTTCAGGGATTCTGATCCCCTGAATTCTGGGTCATCAAAACCTCACTGCCCGGGGCGCGAAAGCCGCGGCCAAAGGCGGGAGAAGCCTTTGCTCGCTGCGTTCGCGCCTCGGCGCCGGCGCGCGGCTGCCCTGCGGCCGCTCTGCAGCCCTGCTCTTCCTCCCGCGCCCAGGTATGCAGGGAGTTCCAGCGAGGAAACTGCGCCCGGGGACAGACCGACTGCCGCTTCGCTCACCCGGCAGACAGCACCATGATCGACACGAACGACAACACCGTAACCGTTTGTATGGATTACATAAAGGGGCGTTGCATGAGGGAGAAATGCAAATATTTTCACCCTCCTGCACACTTGCAGGCCAAAATCAAAGCGGCGCAGCACCAAGCCAACCAAGCCGCGGTGGCCGCCCAAGCAGCCGCGGCCGCGGCCACAGTCATGGTAAGTGGGGCGCGACCCCCCGCGCACCTTCCCCCGCCCGGGACCGGGGGGCCGCGGCGCCCCGGAGCGCCTGGGCGCATAGGGAAGGCTGCTCTCCCTGCTGCTCCGCTGCTGAGTTCGGTGGTCGTTCTCCTCCTTCTGTCCTGTTCTGTTGCCCCCTCCCTTCTCCGGCACAATAAGTAAATCCCTCAGGCGCAGGTGGCCCGCGAGCGCCCGCCCCGCCCCGCCCCGCCCCGCCGCGCCCCGCCGCGCCCCCAGCCCCGCCTGGCTCCTGCCGAGGCCGGCGCTCCGGGCCGCTGTGAGCCCGAGGGGCCCGCGAGCTGGAGGGAGAGGCCGGCTCCGGGGACCGACCGCAGCCCGGGCTGCTCCCCGGCCTCTGCTAATGGGGGGAGGTGGAGGGGCGTCTGGGCTCGGCCGCCCCTGCCCCCACTGCAGCGAAATTGTTATGCAGAACATTGTCACGAAACAGGAAAATGGAGCCGTCCCGCCCGGTGCCACAAAAGGAAGGAAGGAAAAAACCCAGCCCTGTACCCCAGCCTCGCGCCCCCAGTCACTGCTGCGCCTCTGAGACCAGCAGCGCCCCCCCAAGTACCACCTCGAGCCTGTCAGGGCTCCAGAATCTTCCGTTCCACCCAAACCTTTGGGATCTCAACAGGAAATTTAAAAGAGCCCCAGGGAGCCTCAGGCTGGAACGTTGGAGAAGGCTGGTTCTCAGAGTGGCGACTTTTGGGCGTTGCCTTTGGAGTCTGAGGGCCGCGAGGGTTTGCCCATCCTCAGACCTTCCCTCAAAGGTCCTTATTTAAGGGCTGGGGTGTGGCCTGGGCAGTGGCCCTTTTTTAAGCCCTCAGGTGATTCCAAACTGTAGTCAAATTGAGAACGTCTGCACCAAGTTGTACAAGTTTCTAATTTTTTTTTTTTAATCTGACATCTCTGACTGAAAGACGTCAGTTTAAAGGGTCCCAGGTGCTGTGCTCCTCTCCCATTCAGAACATTTCCTGAGATGGGCCACGCCTCATGCACCTGCTGGGTGAACGTACCAGTCAGGAGGCAGCTTCCCTCAGAGAGCTTGGAGTTCAGTAGCAGGAGGGATAACCCTCCTCCTCGCTGATATCTGACTAAATGCATAATGGGGTTCAGTGGGGTGTGAAGGATTCGGTGGCCAGCTACCCCCTGGGAAGAGCAGATACAGCTTCAGAGGTGAAAGGCGCAGTTTAAAACACAGTGATTTAATAACGGGTCCAAATGCAAGTTCATCATTAGTCAACATTCCTTCCACAAATGCTTTTCAAGGCCTGGCCGCCCAAAAACACAAGATAATGAGAGAGGGACACAAAGCCTGCCCCCTCGGATGGCCATTAGTGGAAGGGGGGTATGCAGACCTTGGGGTGTGAGTTCCTGTACCCATCTCCCTCTGTGCCTCTGCTGGGAGTTTGTGCTCCTCATCCTCTGTCATGAACATCACACTCATTCCTGAGTGTGTTTCTGTACATGGGGGTGCCTGTCTCCACATAGGTTAGCACACGCTAGAGACATCCCACTCCAACACACACACCTGTTTGTTGTTGTTCCATTAAGAGAATGTTTCTCCAAACTGGTAACTGGTACTGGGGAGAGGGGAGGGGATTGAGGGAGGGAGAGAGTAGATCAGTAACTGAAGGCCATGAAAAGGAATTCTAGCGAGCACACGGGGTGTTGCATCAGACTTGCCAGTGGGGAATACATTTTACCATCCACAAGTGAAGTTTTCACTCCATGAGAAGTAAAAGCTCTTTCTCATCATTGTCTTTCTAAGCCAACCCAGTTTATCCTAATTGGCGGGTTGAGCATCGGGCCCAAAGAACATAACTTCCCCTGGACTTGAACGTGTATCCGCTGTCACGAGGTGCTCAGGGTCCCTGCTCCCCAGGAGTCTCCGAAGAGACACAGCCCCACTGAGATAACTTAAATGGGAAGTCGAGCCTGATCAGAGCCCGCGGTGCTCCCCCAAGAAAGTGAAGGGCAAACCGAGCTCAAAGATGGACACCCAGGAACCTGAACGCCGGCAGGCCCCTCTTCCTCTCCTCTGCTTCTTGTCTTTAAGACCAGCTTCTCCACACAGCCCCCGCCCCAGCTCTGAACCCCCACCTCCAGGCACACCCAGCGTCCGTCTTGGGCAGGAGAGGCAGCAGTTTCTTCTACACCCACTGGGTCTAGCAGGAGGAGAAGTTAAGGCCATTGTGGTAGCTGTCCCGTGGTCAGAGTAATGGCATCTGCTCTTGTCCTCAACACCATGGCCACCCCTGGCTCTGGGGTGTGGAGTGGGGTTCAGGTAACAGGAAAGGATTCACGCCTGAGCCTCACGTACCCCCAGTACAACAAACCAGCGCTGAGGGAGGCGCTGATGCTGACCTCAGAGCCGAGCCCCGATCTTACCTGCCTGCTTGCCAGAAGCACCAGCTCGAGCATCTCTGTGAACACACACTCGGCCCAAGAAGTCACCCCCGTGCATCTCGGGAAGCTGCTGGGGTGGAGGCGGAAAGAGCAGGGCAGGCCGCTCGCTAGAACAGGTCGTGCTCAGCCTCACGGAGACCGCCCAACCCCCTCCACTCCTAGCCCTGGCGCAGGGGTCTGTGTACCTCGTTACCGTCGTTTCTTGGGTTGCTACACCACCCCAGATTCGGAGTTCTGATATTTCAGGGACTCTTGCAGCACCCTCAGATACAGCCCAAAGGAAGGCAGTTTCAGAGCGAAAGCAATTCCTTCTGACAGCGACAGGAACACGGCTGCACCTGCCAAGTCCACGCAGGCGGAGTTACGGGGTGTAGGGAACCAGTGTGGGTGCCCTTGCATGAAGTCAGGCGTTCCTTCCCAGTGCAGGACGACTGAGCGCACTGCAGAGGAACCGTTACTTTATTCCCTCACATCAAAGGACGAGTGGGAACGGGGGTCACTGTCGGAAGATACTAGGATTCCATTCACCCAGCTCCAAAAGTGAACACAAAGGCTATCTGCAGTGCAGTTTTGATTATTGTCCAGGGATCTTGCTTTCCTTTGATTGATTGGACCCTGAAAATGAATTTAAAGCTTTGATTCCATAAAGAGACATTGATTTCCTTTAGAGCCCTTTTTCTTTCACAATACCTCTTAAAAGGTGACCATCGTCCTCACCAGAATTTTTTCGATGTGGAAACAAGCCAGACAGAGCCTCTCTTTGGTCATTTTTAACAAACAGGGTACAGTCGTCTTCTCACACACCAGAGGTAGGTAGCTATCCCATGAAAGGACACACGATCAGTTGCCTTCACCTACATGGGTCTCAGTTGTTCAGGAAAACGTGCACAGAAACGTGGTGTTCCAGCCTACTGTCCACATCCTTCTCTCCCAGAAGTGGCAGCTCTGGTCACTCTCATTGTGCTTTCCTGGTCCCAGATTTGCTCTTTGCCTGTGCCGCCCACTGTCCATCCTTGCTTTCCAGCATCAGCCAGAGGTAGGGAATTCCTTGATGCAGGAAAAAAAAAAACCAAAACCTAGCAGCATATAGGACCTTCTCCTACTACTCTGCTCATTTACACAAAGCTGGAGGAGGCCCAGGGCGGGCAGAGGGCCAGAATATTGGTGAGACCAGCAGGTGCCAACTCTCTGGCCCATGGTAGGGGGTCAGTTAGAGGAACCTCCCACAGGGGCCTCAGGGAGCTCCCAAGCCCTACCCCTCCCCCACCCCCCCAGGGCTTGCTGATGTCTTAGGTCTGTTCTCAGCCTGAAGATCTTTCCTATAGATAAACACACCAGCAGTCAAATAATATCCTATAAAATGAAGCGTGTGTTCCACAAAGCCACGTGATAACTGCGCTATCCATCTCTGCAGACTTTTGAAATGCATGCTGCACGCGGCTCCTCCGTGGGAGCTGTGCAAAATATTAATATGTATGTTTGACCCTGCAAGACCTTAACATTTCCTTGAAGACAAAATATCTGCTTCTCATAAAGATAACCGCCCTGTGGAGTGGGAGTAAAGGATCTCCCGTTCCTGTTCAGTCCAGTTCAGAGCTTTCGATTTCTTTACGTTCCTAGATTTCTCCAGTTTCTATGGAAATTAAGTTTTATGGAAAAAAGAGAATAGTAACCTTCCAGGTGATTATGCTACAGCAAATGGTTAATATTTCTTAGTCCACTTGGAGATTTCATTAACCAATGCTTTATTAAAGGAAAATTTTGTTCATCATTACTGACCTTTGCAAACATAATCCCTCTTGTAGTTAGCATATCAGAAGAGATCACCCCAATAGTAGTTTCTTCCTGTAACTAACTCCCAAGGACTGGCAAAGGGAAGAAAAGACAGAGTCCAGAAAGTTGAGGCCAAAATGAAGAGTTTAGCCATACAATTAATGTTCTCAACGCATTCTAGGAGAAGCTATGTGACTTTCTGAGGTTAGCACAGACTAAATTAAAAAACAAAAACCCACAATCCATTATTTCCCAGGAATTTTAAACAAAGATTTTAAACCAGAATGTTATCATAGGAATTAACTGATGGTGAACTTACATTTGATAAAATAATATTCAGTACAAAGAAACTTCTTATCACAGAGCTCATTGGGTTTTCTTTTTTGAAAGATTTATTTATTTATGCGTACAAGATCTGGGGTACAGGCCAGAGTTGAGAGAGGTGAGAGTAGTCACCAGAGACAGAGTGGGGAACCACACTGTGGAGGGCAGCAGCAAGTGAGACAGGAGAGGTCTGCTGCGCCACGTGGGTCCCCTCCCTGGCTGGGGATCAAACTCGTGCTGCAGTGGCTGTAGGTAGCTTCATAGTGTTATGACTTAACCCCAGGCTAAGGGAGATCCTCATTGGTATTTTGAAATGTTCACATATTTTTACAGTAATGATTTCATATTTTCGGGTGCCCTTTGCCAAGACTGCCTTCTAAAACGTTTTCTGCATTGGCCATTCTCAATCTCTTTGGGCCTCTGATCCCTCCCAACCTGCCCCTGGTCTGTTTTCCTCCCACATCGCCTTACCTTGCCTCTCTCCCTGTCCACATGTTTTATCAAAGGCCGGGCACAGCCCTTCCCTCGCCAAGGAGAACCTCATACTTTGTTTCCCATTTTGAGCCCGGACCCTCTCACATACCCGGCGCCATCATTCGAACTCAGAACTTCCAAATACAATATGTTTATTAGACAAACCTTAGGGATTTACCTATTGTGCTAAATGTAGAAAAGGGGTATTCCATTTTTGATTTGCATTGGACTTATTCCTTTTAAGTTCTTTATTTGCACAGAATTCCATCATAGAAGTTTTAGTGTTTTGTTTTGTTTTTTTAACAGTTATCAAGGATTAGGAACATTTTTCATTGTGGTCTAAATCAATCCCTGTTGGTATTTATTTTAGCTGTTGAATGAAACTCTATCTGCCCAAAAGTATGATTTCTAAGTTAAATATATTATTTTACTTCTAGTATTGCAAGCAGTTATTTGCTTTATTTATTTATTTATTTTTTTTTTAGCTGTTTGCTATTTTTAGCTGTGGTACTTATTCTAGAGTTTCACACCTTGTTAACTGGGTTGGTCAGTGATCAGAGTAAAAGTACAAATAGACTATAACTTATTTTGATACCTGAGGACACTCGATACCTTTTAAAAGGGTATTTTCTTAGTATAAGCTGGTAAGTTGTTTGAGATAAATTGCCGTTTAGTTTCACATGTAGTAGAAAACATGGAATGGATGATAAGTTAGTCCTTAGAAACAGTATGATGGGATAAATGGGGGAATTTTAGGACTTGCTATTCAAATTCAAAACTTATTAAATTGGAACCTTATTGCACATTGTCAGCCACACTAGCAGAGTGAAGAGAAGAATTGAGACAATTATCCACACAATTCAGACAAAAAATTAAGATCCAAACCCAAACCATCTTGCCTAAATAATCTTGTGTTTGAATATTTTTTTGCCTGAATTTTTTGTCTCAGTTTGCCCCTTCATTTTGTTAGGCCAGATCTTCACTTAAAACCATTTTTATAAAAACGAAGGAGAATATCCTTTTATTGACTTGGCTCTAGTCCTTAGTGTCCTCATTGTTCTATGGTGGAAAGCTAACTTATCTGAAGTTCTTCCATCCTGTGGCCCTTAGAAGTGTTGCATTTTTTTTTCTGAAGCAATATAAAAATGCTTATGGTGTGTATGCAAAGCTGCTGTTTTAATTAACTTTCCTGAATTTCAAACATCTATATTTTACTCTCTTATATGCTTTTAACTAAGGTATAGTAGATGCGTTTTTGCTTCAATACTAATTTAAGGTGTAATATTCATTTCTTAGAGAACATTTTTGTTGTTGTGCATGCCTAGTGTTTTGTACGTTGTATATTGCATTCAGAATATTTTTTTCCTTCTCACCTATCCACAATGCAATGCCGTTCCCATGATGCACCTCTGCTTGCTGTTTACCTGTATGTTAATTCGCTTGAATCCCATTGGCCCACTGCCATCATGTGCTCGCTGCCTGTTATTAAAAGACTCAGTCGACTGCCAAAGCAATGAAGCGACCTCTCGAAGCATCTGTAGACCTGGTACTTTGACCTTTCACCTTTCGCTTTGCATGTAGCTTTTGAGAGAACCATCCGAGATTCGTATTCCTTGTAAACTATTGGTTGCCGACAATCATTATGGTTAATTAATGAAAAGAATCCAATAAGGTGTTTAGCCATCTCATTTCCATGTGTACTATGTGAAATAAATGAATCCTAACAAATTTAATACCTTTTCCAAAAGAGTGAAGCAAATTTCAATTACTTGGCTTGGAAAATGCTTACTGTAATTCCTATTAACCTTTAAATTCGAGAAACTGCGTTTAGTTAAAGAAAAGATTAGGTATTAATAATAACACAAATGCTTCTTCCCCTCCCCCCGCCCCCTTAGACTAGTTTAACTCATTTTAAAAGCCGAAGTCATTTTTTTGTTGTTGTTGCTGCTTGGTAGTTTTTCTTTTCCTTAGTTGAGATGCTACCGTTTGGGGTGACGGAAATCACGCTTTCGCTCTCAGTAACAAACCCTCACTCATCCGGCATTGCCGCTGTTTAAATTAAGGTGCATGGCCGAGGCATCTCTTTAGCTGTCATTTTGAAAAAGAATGTTGCAGTTGATGATGTCTGTGGACGAGGAAGTTGTGTTTCCTCTGGGTTATACATCCCCTGTTCAACTCTTCCTCCGCAGGCCTTCCCTCCCGGTGCTCTTCACCCTTTACCAAAGAGACAAGCACTTGAAAAAAGCAACGGCGCCAGCACGGTCTTCAACCCCAGCGTGCTGCACTACCAGCAAGCTCTGAGCAGCGCCCAGCTGCAGCAGCACGCGGCGTTCATCCCCACAGGTAGGGCCTCCGTCCTGTGTCCTGTCCCCGTGCCCTCGGTCATGCGCTTTCTTCTCATTCCTTTAAGCTGTTTGGTGGCAGCGAGTTCACTTGTGAAGGGTCAGTGAGTCCAGCCTGACACACAGCATTGTCTAGCGCCTAGATCTCCTTGCCTGGCTCAGAGAGACAGCGAGGATTCTAAAGCCAAATATTTTAATCGAGTGAAGGGACAGGCTGACCCCTTGAGAGACAAGGAGCAGTTAGGGCTGTTGGTGTCTTGTATTTACACAGGCCAAGCACAACTGTTTATGTAAGTCCTCTTGTGTGTGACAACTGAAATGTGTCCTTAACCCTGAATGAGCTAAAAATAGCAATTCCAGTAAATACTAATCTTGTTTTTTTCTATTCCTATTCAGAGCACTAAAAAAAAAAAAATGAGGCTATTCAAATGAAAGCAATCCTTACTCCTACTTTTACATCCATTCTCTCTCTTTCTCCATCCTTCTCAACTTCCACCAAATTCACAAATATATAGAGCTCTTGCCTTTGGTTTCTCTGTTCATGTCTGATAATATTAGGTGCTAAGGTGCATTAACTCTATCATTCCACTAAGAACTGAATGAAATTAATCATAGACTCTTGGAGTTCCAAGGATTCTTAGTGATCTCCGCATACAGTTGATTGTTTTACAGATGAGAAAACTGAGGCCCCCAAGTGAACAGTGACTTCCCAAGGCAGAGAACTAATGAGCAAAAGACCTAGAACCTAGTTTCCCCATGACCAGCCCTGTGCACATGAGGTGACACCCCCCGGCCTGGCCGCCATCTGTGGAGTCCCCAAGTTCTCCATCAGACAGAAGCGCAAGGACAAAACTTCAGCACACCTCTCCCTCCTCCATTTTTTTTAATTCATTTTGCTGACCAGACATACATACACTATACACAGACATAAATTATTCCAGAACTTGACTTTTTAGTTTGTTGGAAGCAGGAATAATCTCAAAATAAATCAAATTTGCTAATGTCAAGAAGCCCACAGAAACCAGTGACGTAGGCTTCTTCCAGAAGAGTGTCTGTTGAGTTCTTAGCTTCAGTCAAAACATTGAACCTCTGATAATAGCTTGAAGGTGACTTCATATGAGAGACAGTTTTATGAGAAAGAAATTGTTGATCCTAATCCACGTGCTTGTACTCTTTGGTTTATTATCCATTTCTTACATCCCAAAGCAGCACCTCAGAAGTTAGCAGAGGAGGGAGTTGAGTGATTATTTCCATGCTGTTCTTTGTAGAAAGTCTACGATTGGTATAAAGTCTAGCTGATGATGATGCTGACAATAGCGGGCCTACAGGCACCATAAACACAACACTTCTTAGTGTTTAGTTTCCTTACTTGGCTCTCTCTTGTCTGAAAGGAAACAGGCTCACAGACCTGTAGGGCGAGTGTGTGAGGTGGTGTTTATCCGGCTTCACTCTTGTCCTGTTACACCTCGATCAGTGACAGCACAGTAGTATCTCACTTGTGACCCACTTGTACGTGCTTGTAAAATAATTTCTAGAGGTCCAGGCCCTATATGATTTCCACAAGTGTCTTATTTCATAGACCTTGTCACTAGATATTTAACAACAACAACAACAACAAAAAAAAAAAAAACCTCAGGAAAGAACATACCAAGGACCAAAGAACAAGTCTCTTTCTGAAGACTGGGTCGTCATTCCACTCTCATATCCTGGGAACAACCAGGGAACCTAGAGCTAAGCCATACAGAAGACAAAGCCTCTAACTCGTGTTCTCCACTCAGTCCAAGAATGGCTGATGTGTTAGATCATTGTTAGGATCCTAATTTTAAAATATTTTACCTGCAGATCTATAAAGATATGCAAAGCAAAAGCGACACTATCCTTTATGCAATATCCTGATTAGTGTTGATGAAATGCATCAGACTCGAACCCACACGCTGTCCTGGCTGCTGTGATTGTGCACTTCCGCCCTCTGCTGGAATCTTTAAGAACTGTGCAAGTGTGTCCAGCAACCCACAGTAGAGTGGTTTCCAGTCTAAACGTGGGCCCCAGCCCTCTCATCTGTGAATTAGATGTGTTTCTACCTGTAGGATGATGTGACCCTCATCGTGAACAAACATGTGATCTTTTGCTCTGAAGTGACGTTTCAGCTTCTAAGTTTTCACATGTTTCTCTTAACCCATTTAAGGGAAAAAAAATGAAAAGGAAATTAACATAATCTTTCCTCCACTTAAATTCATACAAGAAATTTTAATGTTTATCTTGGCTCTCAGTTTTATTTCAGACTTCCGTTCTCACAAGCCACAGTCTCAGCCTAATTTTTTAAAATGATGAGGATAATAACCATCAAGTGCTAATCATTGTTGTTTTTAACCTCTGCCGATGAAGTCTGATGCTAAAAATAATTTTTGTGACTTGGTAGACGGTGGACCCATTATTTTTAAGCTGACATTTTTACTTTTATATAAATACTTCATATTAATAATTATCATAAATATAGAACAAAAACATTTTATGTTCCCCTGGAGTTGCCTTTATTGAAAGGTCAGTTATAGTGGAGTTTTTGATAGGCTATTAAAATTCTCCCAGTGATGTGATGTGAATTTGGATTTTAGGAATTCTGCCTCTGGCCTGTGAAGATATTAATATAAAATATTGTTTAAAACATGGCATTCTTCTCCCAAACCATGCTAATGTAATGATCTCCCTGATTGATACCCTAGCACATTTGCAGTGGGTGGGGATTTTCCTTTTTAGATAGGAGTTATTTTAACCTGGTAGTTATACTTTTTCTTTGCTATGTTAGGAAAGTGGCAAAAACCTCACACACTCACAAAAATAGCAACATAACAATTCTTGGCATTTCTCTGACAGCTTTATTCTGAGTTACTTGTAAGTGTACTTACAGACATTATCTTATTATCCTTCAAGAGAGTTCTGCCAGTGGCAGGCATAACTATTTGCATTTTTCAGATGGAAAAACTGAGGCTGGGTCTATGCTGCAAAATCATACTGTTAATGGGATCACCCACTTAATTTTGACTTACTGATTCTAGAGCTAAAATACTTGTACGACTGAAGTGGGAAAATATTTGCAAAGACTTTGTTCGTAAAATTAGTGCTTTGATGGAGCACTTTGAGCAATCAGAACAAAGATGGCCCACAGACTCCCTCCTGGATATATTTCATTACCCTAAAATATGGAAGACGAGAGAAAGTGCCAGCCCAGATCGTTCCTGATGGTGCAGAAGTTGCCACATGCCTTGTCAGCATTTTTATATAAAAACACAGCAAAATTTTCTCCATTCAATTCAGCCCACAATTCTTGAACGCATAGTGTGTACTAGGCCCTGACATGGAGGAACAAAGGGAATACAAAGCACAGAATTAGGGGAAAACCGCATGTAATGCAAAGCATCAGGGGCTACCTTAGGCAAGGAGCAAAGCTAGTTAATTGTGAAGGAGGAGGCAGCAATGGCTTCGACCCAGTGTGGGCAGTGGGTAGTGATGAGAAAGGATGTGAAGAAGGAAGACATTCCAAAGAGGAGGAATTTGTTCAGGACGTACCTAGAGCAGACTTTACCAATAGGGAGTGTCCCAGCAGAGGAATAGTGGGGGATGGGAAGTGTATGCGAGGAATAGGAGGTTGTCCACTGTAGCTGAAAGTGTTTAAGGGGTTTGTTGGGAGAGTGGGGGCAGGAGAAAGGAAGTGGGGATGGAAAGGATCAGAACCAGCTCTGGCCACGGACAAGACAGCCACAGACATGGCAAAGTTGTGTAGATTCTTAGGCCGTGTAGAGAAGGGAGCTCTTCACATTCATTCGGTTGACCATGTCAGCCACATCTGACAGAAGTTGAAATGACATGTCCAGCCCTAGCCAGGTGGCCCTGCAGCTGCCCTTGATGGCGTGTGGTCCCTGCGGCATCCACATGCGTGACACAGGAAGACCCTATAAGACATCCCCTGCGTCTTAGGGTGCAAGGGAACTACAGGGAATATTTACAGGGATAATTTTGAATCTAGTCATGGTCGACTTGACAATGAAGCCACTCACAAACTGGGTACAACATTTTAGGAACAAATTACTTCCTCCCAGCATACTTTTCACGAATGACTGAGAACATTCATTCAACCCATTAGCCACCTACTTTGTCCCTCAGACTAGACAGACCTGAGCCCTGTCGTCCCAGAGCTCACAGTAAACAAGGAGAGATGGATGGCAACAAAATACTCATATACATGTGTGATTCAAAATTTTGTGAGTATATGAATTAAAATGTAAAGAGTTCAATGAAATTTAAAAAAAAAAAAACACAGTATAAATGGCATGTGGGGGTAGGTTAAAAAAAAATCCAGTTCAACATTTCCCTGAAGAAGTAACAGGAACCTGGAGACCCAGAAGATGAAAAGGATGAGTAAAGGTTATTCTAGGCAGAGGGGACAGCTTCTGGGAGCCCTAAGCTCTTTGGCCCTACGGGCAGTTTGGCCACGCATGGAGAGGAGAAGATGAAGCCAGGTCAGAAGAATGATGGTCTGTTCAAGGAAATGAAAGGCTTCGTGTCTAGCGCATGAGCCAGGGGAGAGTGGGTGGATGAGCTAGGGAGGGACTAGACGCTGCGAAGTCACTGAGCCATGTCCAGCAGAGACGTGAACGCATCTGTGCCGGGACCAGCAGAAGGGGAGATGGATAAGAGGGCGGAAGAGGGGACAAGAGTGGAGGCAGAAAGACTAGAGAAGAGTGAGCAGGACTTGAGAAGTGGTAGAAGCGATGGACAAATACAGGATGCAAATCAGAAGCAGGAGGGCTTGGCATACTGGTGAGTCAAACCTAGAAAATCACAAGGGAAAGTGACGTCAGGTAGAACTTACCATTTAGACTAGAACTCGTTCCATGGATGGTGATGGCCCTGTAGCGTGTCCTGCAGGTAGACACCGAGCCTGTGGGAAGATCAGTGCATGGGCATGTTACACCTGAGAACCCGGGAGCCATCTAGGTACAAGAGCCAGGTGAGCATTTGGATGGAAGGACCTGGAGTTCACAGGAGAGATGTGGGCAGGACACATCCATCTGGAAGCCATGAACTCATAGATATTATTTAAATCCTTTATGGAGCGATATGCCAGGGAATGGTATAGGATAGCTGAGAAGAACCCAGAACTGACAAACCTGGAAAATTCCAGTATGGGGTGTGTGTGTGTGTGTGTGTGTGTGTGTGTGTGTGTGTGTCTCCAAGGAAACTGAGTAGCCAGTTATGGTAGAACAGAGGGAATGCCCAAACACAGCACGTTCTGAGCCTCAGGAAGTGGATGGAGGGAAGCCCCTCGCCACCGCTGCTTGGCCTCTCAGCCAGTTTGTGTGGGGAACAGAAAAAGTAGCCAGAGTGGGGAGGATTGGAGATAAATGGGGACAAGACAGTGAAAATGTCTATATAGGTGACATTTTAGAAATTTGTGTCTGTAAGGTAGAGCATTTGGGAGCTGTGAGGGGTGTGTGTGTGTGTGTGTGTGTGTGTGTGTGAAAAAGAGAGCGCGCGAGAGAGAGATTTCCAGGTGGCCCCATGGCACACGTTTGCCGGACACCCGCTGATGACCCAGGCCCATAGCCTCCTCCTAACCAATGACTGTGGGTCGGCATCACAGACGAGTGTAGAGCAGGCAAAAAGTCTCCCCTGGGTGTGACCTGCTTGGCAGAGAGAATAAAGACCTCGCACCTCAGATTCGCCGTCTCTACCTCGAAGGCACTTCAGAAACCCTCAGCGGGCAGCCCGCTCTCTTCTACCTCCTGAACCAGCTTCCGGTTGTCTGGTCCTCACCGGACCTTGAGCTTCCATCTAAGGGGCCCAGCTGGATGCAGACCACCCTCTGAGCTCTCAATGCAGGCTTTTTATTCCCCCTCAGTCCTTCACAACGTATTTTTATTCGTGGTCACAATTTGCTGATTTAGGTACATCAATAAAACCACTCCCCTCCACCCCCCCACACAGACAGGGAAGGAAACTACTCCCAAGCAGGACAGGACCCCCCCCCCACCTTCTACCCACTGACACGCCAGCTTGAGCGCTCCTAGGAGCTTCACCGGAGGCCCCTCACGGAGTCTTGTATCCCCCCCCCCCAGGTTGCCCTCACTCAGCCCCACGCCAGCCGCTTAGCTTCTCGGGGTGTGGTCTCTGTCGCCAGGCACCTCACCTCTGTGGTGGCAGAAGGTAGATCACACACGCACCCAGGTCATCCCGTCACAGGCCCCTCTCCGCCAGGGTCAGGCTGTCAAAGAGATAATCTGAGATGCACCTGACGCCCCAGCCTCAGGTCTGAAGGATGCAGGATCTTTATTGCTGTTCTCCTTTCTAGACTGTCGTCGATAGATGCGACCTCTGACTATCTATCAAACACACCTTGAATGCGATCATCAGTGCCATCTAGTGGGTACCCAACTTGGCCTGGATTTAGGAATTGGATTCTATTTCTAGCCCTCCCCTTGACTCACAGATGCATGACCTTGGAGGAGTTACTATGCCTCAGATTTTTCATCTGTAAAATAGCCACTCCCTGCCTTGGAGGATTAACTTGATGATGTCTGTAAAATACTTGGAGGTCAGAGGAAAAACACTGCGGCATTATCACATAGCACTCTTAGCAGAATCCTGTCGATGCAGACGAGCAGAAAAGGTGAAAAGCCGTCTCAGGAGTGAACTTGGAATCCCACTGGCCTAAAAGAATGTAGATATTTGGTGCCAGTACCGCAAATGCGAACGACTCTAAGACTGTGTTGACTAACTCTACTTACTTCTGGTTGTGCTTCAATCTCACTTTGAATGTTAACTCTAAACCGCTAACCTGTTTCTTTCCCTTTATTCACTTTTTCCCACCCTCCATTGCATGACACGCAGGGTCAGTTTTGTGCATGGCACCCGCTCCCAGTATTGGTAGGTTTCAACCTTTTTTTATTTGTCTTTGATATTACTATGTACGATACCTTCAACTTGCTTGAGATTGATTTCAGAGATGGTAGAAATGCCTTAGGAAATGATAGACCTGAAGACTTATTTGGCTTTAGAGTTAACATGTAGGTGTTTTAAATGTACTTGTCTATTTAAGAAAATGACCATTTGAATGTACTAGAACCACCGCTACAAAACATAAGAGCAGCAGTCTGAGTCTGATGTTTAATGATCTGTATTTTGTTTCTCTTTATAGTTGATACGGTTTGGCAGGAGGAAAAACATAAAAGCTTACTTTATTAGAGAGGCAGGCTAATTTCATCAGTGTTTTAAAGTTTCATAGTGGTGTGCCTTTATCTCCTCTTTGCTGTGTGTTAGTTATCAGAGTTTCCCAGAAGTATTTCTTTTTAAAAAAATTATAAATGGATGTATTTTGAAAACACATGTCTGAACTGCCTTGCTCTATTGTCCTTTTTATAATTTCAAGTGTTGATTTCACTGGTGATGATTATGTCTACCTGCCCCTTTCCCTTCCACTTGGATGTTAGATGTCCACTTCAGTCACCCCCACACGTTCCAGTGCCTCGGCACAGAAGTCCGTCTTCAGGACATATGGCTGAGTCCCTTGCAAAGTCAAGTCAATATTGGCAAAATGTGTCTGTTTCACGGTAACCGTGTCCCATTGTACATCAAGGCTGGGATTTTTGCTCCACCGTCTGTTGGCCCAAAGAAGCAGTACACCCCAGGAATTGAAGACCAAACAAGCATCTCCAAATTGGCCAAAAAAAAAAAAAATTCAGTTTACCCACAGTTAAGGAGTACCCCACATCGGGCCTGCCTATGCGCCATCGATGTTTTCAAACGATGACTCAAAACGAACAACGTATGTCCTGGCTTGATGGAATGTTACGTCTTCGTTTCTAGACACACGCCTGATGGCCCCCATCAAAGACTGAATTGGGAAAGATCTGTTGTTAGAAGTACGATGTTTATAAATACATCAACCAAAGTCATCTGCTTTGGCCTTTCTGGGAATCACTGATTATGTTTTAAAACTTCCTTTAATTGTACTTGTAATAAGCTATTTTCCCTTTTTTATTTCTCTCCCATGCTTCCTTGCTTTGCATTGTGATTGCATGCCATCTGCTGGTTTAACCCATGATGGCTTGCTGCTCTGATATTCACCATGCCAAACACCACTTCTATTACCATAACGCTCCACCCTCCTGTTCATTGCTCCCATGGTTCCCCTCCTGAAAGTACCCATGATGCACAGCGCTACGTCAGCCACTGTCTCTGCAGCAGCAGCTCCTGCAACAAGTGCCCCCTTCGCAGCAACAGCCACAGCCAATCAGGTTTGCTCCTTTTAAAGCTTTCTTTCACAAATCCCAAACTCTAAATGAGTGCTGATATTTAAAAAAAAAATTCTCGGTGAGAATTTTTTTTTCATGTTTATCCATCAAATTTTATTTTTTTAATTAGTTTAGAGCAAGCATTTATGGACAGGTTGCACTTATTTAGAGTTAACATTTACTGCCAATAATGATGTAGCTCTGTTTTGTGTTGCACTGTTTGTTTTCGTACCTAATATTGTGTAATTAACCCGACAGGCTTACGTTCCTTTTAGTACAGCGGCACGCATCCAGTGGCTTGTGAATGGCCACAGACACCGTGTAAAAAACGCTTTCCCCCTGGGTGCTTCAGAACCGACTTGTATTTGGGTTCAGGTCATTCGGACCCTGTTCTCTGTTGTGGAGGGGGAAGCAAGACTGAGCAAGCGATCCCCTTTTTCCGTAGGCTTCTAATGACTCTTATTGCCTGCCACTTCACCTGGGTCACGTGATTCCCACCGCAGTGTCACCCAGGTCTAGGTTTGGCCTACGAGCCAAACCAATGGGAGGATAGTGCTGGCCACCAGGTTCACAGAGGCTGGGTATGACTGAGGAGGGACACTGAAATCTGCTGGCTTAATGATGTGCCGATAAGACCAGACGTACTACTTCGCCGTAGTCACAGGTGCACCATCACGGTAGCCAGTCCCCGTGATATGTTAGGCACTTGTAAAGTCTCCAGAGAGGAGGATGAGGCAGTGAAGCATCAGCTCTCACCTGCTGGGAAAATGCCTGTGCCAGTTTTGGTTTTGTTTTTCGTTGAGCTTGGTTGGTTTGCTTCATCAACTCTACTATTCAAAGACAAGAAAGGGATATGGGAGGTCAGTGCAGGAGATGAGAAATATTGGTAAAAATCTTGTCCAGGCACAAAGGCCACTGGCAGATGGGGGACAGGTCTAAACTGCTGTCCACGTTCAGCTGCGTGAGCGAAGTTGCTGTTGCCACGTCAGCACGGAAAGGGGAGACGGGGTGCATGTGGATGGGGAGGCAAATTAAAGTCCCGTGACAGCTCCTCTGTGGTCTCCAAATTGTGCTAAAGAGAAAAGAACAGGCAGAAGGGAGGCGAGGCTGAGGGGGAGCCCACAGGCTGGGCCCAGCTTTGATGTTCTCTAGCTCTCCACTCGCCACCTCAAAGTGCCAGCTTAGTCTCACAGGAAAACCAACGCAGCTTCTGCACAGAAAGAGCCAGCAGCAGAGTAGGATACATTCGTTAGCTGGGAAGATTAAAAAAAACAAAGATGGAGCCGAAAGGGGGCCCAGTTTGAGTTCATTATTTCATGCAAGGTGCTCATTGCGCTTACTCATTCTTCATAGGGAAGCAAATAGCTGCACCTTCTGTGTCTGAGTTCTGCCTCCTTGAGCCACGTCTTTGTGATTTTTGACACAAATTTATTTAAAGTCCTTCATAAGGCAACAAACATCGTGGGGTTGACACAATGGAACTTTCCCTGTGTTTCGTGATATGTTAGGCACTTGTAAAGCCTAGAGATCTTTCCCAGGAAAGAAAAGGAAGCCAAGATAAATACTGCAGGGTTTTGGGATAAGTCCCTTTGTTTGTGATAAATTCTTGACGCTGCAGCATTCCAATTTGTCCAGTCTACTGATTTGGGGCTCAGTTAGGTAGAAAAAGCTTTGGGGACGGTATGGGCACGTGTAGGTGTGTGTGTTTTAGGGGAGTGGGGCTAGGAAGCATGGCATAACCCAAAGCTAAGCTATGTCTCTTTAGTGCAGAGTGAAACTGGTAAATGAACTAGTAAGTTTAACATCAATCAAATCCAGAGATGTATAATTAAAGGAATACCTGACAGTAGCTTCAAGAGTCTTAGATTCTGAGTGTTGCAGTTTATTGAATGTGACAGTTGCTGGATTGCATTTAATGGATGAAGAAAAATTCTTTTTTTTTAAGATTTTATTTATTTATGCATATAAAAGGTGGGGGGAGGGAGGGTGAGAAGATTCACCAGAGACAGAATGGGGAGCAGAACGGGCAGACTAACTGAAATACACTGCTGAGGGGAGCAGCGGGCGAGGCAGGAGAGGTCTGCTGTGCCAAGTGGGTCCCCACCCTGGCCGGGGATCGAACCCGCGCTGCAGTGGCTGCGGAAGCTCCACAGTGCAGTGCTCAATCCCCTGCACCACCAGGGAGGCCCCTGAAGAAAAATTCTTCAGCAGTTCTAGGTGAAGTTCTATATGCACAGGAGAATTCTCGCACGGAAAAGAAATAGTAGTAAACACAGGATTCTCCAATATTGTGTGATTTGTTTTCAACAAGGAGCAGAGGAGCTGCAAAAGAACTTGAAAATTCTGAATTCAGAGATTATTAGTATCGAGAAGTGGCAAATTATTAAGATTTTGCCTCGTCAACTCACATCAAATCACATCCTTGTGGATTGTAAAAGTCATTTGGGTACCATGGGTCTGTTTCCTCATTTATGAAAGAAAGAATAGAAGCAGATGTTCTCAGAAGTCCCTCCAGCTCCAGAGTCAACCGACACCTGGCGATGAGGTGCTTGGCCCCGTGTCCAAGATAGTGCAGGCAGGTGCATGAACTTCAGAACGTGGGTTTATGACCCAGAGTTCAGTGAGTGACAAGCCCTGTCTTCTTTTCCTTCATTGACTATGTCTTCAACACAAAAGGTAGTAGCGTTTTGACAGTTGTTCAGTTCATTTTATCAGTTCAGTATAAACAGTTCAAATCTCATGGCACCTGTAATTAGCTACAAGTCACTTGTAGCTAACATCTGTGACATCTCCTCTATATGTTACTCTAGGAGGACTCAAGTTGAATAAGCAACGAGTTAAAAATTCTATCATCAGCTTCTTCAAGGTTGCCAGCCATGAGAATCTTAACTGAAAATAGACTTAACCTTTGAAATTAAATGAAGACAAAAATTCAGAAACCTCTGGGGACTATAAGATAACATGGTTGTTTAGCTCTGGTAGTAGAGAAGTAAAATAAACAATTTCTAGGGGGTATTGCCTACTTCAACTAAGGTCTTGGGCCTTAATATATACATTGTATCAAATAATGTTGCTACTATACACTTATGGTGTATGAAAAACTATTCTAGATGCTATTCCCTCATGTACTATAGTACATATTATAGTACAGTGTATATTCATTTGAGAGAGGATGCATATGTATAGAACTATTTAATCTTTAGCATAGTCTTAAGAGATAAATGCAATTGTTATCACCCCCATTTTATAGTCGGTAAAACTGAAACAAGGTTAACTTCCTTAGCCAAAGCCACACAGCTAATAAACAGTCTTGCTAGAATTTAAACCCAAACCATCTCACTCCAGCAGCCTTGCTTCTAACCACCATGAGACACTTCCTCTCTCTATAATTGTAAATACACCCAAGTCATGTCCGCCACAAATAAAGCTCTTTCGTGTGAGACCCAGTCACCATCAGTGCTATTGCTGTTGGGGAAAATGAAAGGGTCTTTGCTATTACAGCTCAAACTGCAGTGACCCCTAAGCTGGGGCGAGGGACTGAATTTGTGCATAACTTTGAGCTAGGCATGGATTAGCCAGGGCATGTTAGAAACCAGAGAGTTGGACATAGAAGCATATATTAATATTCTGTCGTATACAGGAAAGTTTTTAATAGCTCCTGGGTCTAGGGACGGTACGTAAGAATGTGGTCAGTTCTGGGGGAGCTGGCTGTGGACTTCTGTGTGCGTCACAGCCCTGGAGCTTACACCTGGCCTCTGCCCGTCGTCTCAGAGATAGCTTGGTATCAGGGGAAATCAGAAACGAAAATGACGGTACCCTATAAATCACTCCATTTCAGAATGTATAACTCTGTAGATGCCTGGGTTGAAACAAATAGGATCTCCAAATGGTAGAGAGGTGAAGAGCCTAACAAACAGGTCATCCCATCCTTCCCATGTTACCCAAAACTTTATTTCATGAAGTGAAAGTGCATATTGAAATCATTGCAGTGCTCCATTTTTTATTTCAAAATGGGAGAAAACCTTGCAAATCAATATATCATAAATCTTAATTTCTTCATTAACATGTACAGATTATTCAGTTTACCTCATAACACCCTGAGAGGCCCAGGTAAGGTACAGTTCACACCCAGAGCCCATAGCTAGGACTGCTTTTTCTGTCCTCTACATCCTACAAGGACTTTACCTGAAAGCTCTGGAAGCACCTCCATCACATAAGCAGGTGCAGGTGCACGCGGCTTGGGGTCCAGGGTGGTTGGGCCTCGGGTGATTCCATCACACAGGTCCTAAAATGCCAGTTCAAGGGCCCGGCCTTATTTGGCCGCTGCAGGGTTTGCAGGCAGGATCGGAGGGACCCCAGCTCTAGAAGAGGGGCAGGAGTCCCAGGAGTGGAAGTCTGTGGCCCCCAGGGCTGAGCCTACAGTGGGGCAGCGCGGTGGCCTGCCCGTCACTCAGGGAGAGTGTTAGCTGAAGAGAAACAGAACAGTGATTTCATGTAGTGGCCGCGCCTGTTGGATAAATGCCACAAAGCAAAAAAAGATACATGGGCTGACCTGAAAAGTGGACCACAGGAATTGCCTTGAGGGCAGCCATGGGGGACACCCTGGGGGAGCATTCTTACCCCTCCTTGTGGTTTCCTGCTTCCCGCTGAGATGACTCTGCAGAGCCAGGAGGTTCACTCGCCTCCTGGGCTGCACGCAAAAGACAGTGCCCCAGCAGGTTTGGGGGGTGCACATACAGCCCACTGACCAGAGTGAGTGGACAGGAAAGCCAGCCTCAGCTGAGTCACTCCGGGTCGTGAGGCCACGGAGTAGGAGCAGACATCTGAACGGGTGTGAACCTACACCCCTAAACCATGTAAGGGCTGTCCGTCAACATCCCCTCAATCAAAAAGATGCAGTTATTTTAAAACAGAACGAAAATACGCCCACGCGAGATTGATGGGCGGAGCCGTGGTGGAGCATCTGGGCAGTGCCTTCGTAGCTGGTGCCATCAAATTATATGTCTGGCAACATGTTAAGCAAGACTTAATCACATTTCCAAAAATCAGTGCTGATTCTAAAATTAGGACTTCAAGTCTTTGCCACTTCCTCTGAGCCCGGCCCCCAGATCCAACCCATTCAACAGAAAGTTGGGCCTCAGGGAGCTGACTGATATTTAGTTAATGACATTTGATTCACAGCTCTACGTAGCGGTGTGAGAAACCCCATCTCCAGACAGGCCTCGGTAGCGTGCTGTAGATGTTAACCGCTGTCCACAATATCTTAAGAAAGAAAAAAACCGTCGCATGCAACCTGATTCAGATGTGATGCTTGATCTGAGTTGCTACGCATTTCTAGAGAGGGAAGAGAAAAACTTAAAAGCGTCCAATTTTATTTATTTCTCATATGGAACTGTGGACACCACTTCAGAGCTATTTGTAGAGTCTCGAATATGTAAATTAACCTCTACTAACCAAGAAGCCTAGAAAGGTAAGGCTGTGTTTTACTTAATCCCTCATCTCTATGAGTTTTATAAACCATCTATTATTCAAAAGCATCTGTCAGAACTATATTCAGACAACCGTAGGAGGCATTAAGTGTTCCTCACTATTCACCACTTGACCCAATTGGAGTCCATGTTTTTTGCACAAGAAAAATCGTAGTTCTACAGAGTTCCAGGCGTGGCCTCTCGAATAATGTCCAGACACAGAGGCAGCGTGGCTGGCCTCTCCGTACGGATGATCAAACCGTGAAACTCTTCTTTCTTGCCATTTGCTGGCTCTGGGAACAGCCTGCAGCAAGCAGCTGGGCCCCAAGAATGAATTGCTCCAATAGGCCGAGCCAGACCGCCAGAGTCCACGCTCTGTGAGCAGTGTGCCGGCGGGAGACGGTTCTCGGCCTCCAGAGCCAGCACTGGGCAGACTTCGGCCCTCGCTGACTGTTCTGACTGTGAGGGGTCACTTTCAGGAATGATCTGGTCTCTGCAAAGGAGGCAGAACTGCCCTGTCAAGTATTTTGTGAAGTGAGATGGGGGCGAGCGAGGGAGGAGCGAGGTGGGGGAGGGGAGAAGGAGAAAGGGAGAGAGACAGAGACAGGATCTGGGGGAATCAGACAGAGAAAGGTGGGGAAGGAGGAGAGGGAGAGGTTCGAGCTGATTTATGTGTGTCATTAAAGAAACATAACTATAAGTCGAGTGTGCGCATTCAGTTAATGCTGTTAGCGCAAGCTGCTTGGTGTCTTCTGCCTGAATCCCCTGGGTGGGCTGACTGGAGGACCACTTGCTGGTGTGGTTTTAAAAAAAAATGGTTTTTGAGAGGGCAGAGGGAAGACAGGTGGCAGGGCAGGGCAGATCATCGGGACAGATCATTTGTTCTCTTTAAGAAATCAGGAAAGCAGTAGACAATAGACCTTTTATTTTCCTGCCTCGGAAGCAGCTGTTTTGTGGGGCTGCCCTGAGGTTTAATTAATAAACATATTTGCAGAGTCTCTGAGGAAAGGCTAAGTTATGTAAGTGTTATAATCTAGTACATTTTCACTTTTCATGCATAATTTACACCTCGTGGTGAGAACCTTGGTAGAATTCTTTTGTAGATAGCACCTAAAGACATAATATCAGTTCCAATTTAGTGCTGCAGAAGACAAAATGTCAAGGGTCCTTCTGTGGAACTTTGCCGCCTGGAGGATTGTTCTACTTATTATACTTCCCATCCCACTTTCTTTTGCATTTTGATGGAATGGGGGGGAGGAGTTCTTTTTAGAGTGAAGTCACATTCCCACTTGTGTTTTGGCTTTTTGTTGACGGTAATAAAACCATGCTCAGATTTTCTAATTTTAGCTTTTCTCTTTTGACAGAAGGCCCATTCCGTTCAGCTCATCCTATCTGTGTGCTTATCTCCAGGTCTAGATTTGTAAGGGGAGAGAGTTGAGCTGCAGTGCAGGATTCAGACCCACTGTCAAGGTCTGAAAGATGAATGGGGTCTCATTCTTGAAAGTTGCTGTGAACGGATTAAAATTGTGATTCATAAGCATTTATCTCCCGGAGCTCTGCCACTGCCTCCTGCCTTCTTGCTCCCCTACCTGCCAAGTGCCTGGGGAGCTTGCCAGCCCTTTGTGAGGTAGCTAGAGCAGAGAGATCCTCACAGTTTCTTGATACTGCAAAGGAGGAAACCAGCTAACTGGTCTACCCTTCTGCTCACCAGCTATATCATCATGTGGCAAGGACAGATTGGCATGCACCCTGGCCTCGCAGCCCTTCTGGCATTCCCTGTGGGCTGCATGGCCAGAAGCAGTGGCTTCTAGAGCATTCTTGGGGCCACTAGCATAAAGGTGCTTAAGATACCTGAGTTGACTACCTAGTCAGGGATGTGGTACAATCACACGGTGTCATCAGATGAGATGGTCGAATGTCACAGGTGTGGGGAGGGAGCTCCAAGGCAAGAGCTAAGGGGCTGGAGAGGCAGGGTTGGTGGGCGTGTGGGAATTAGACGATGAACAGGTGAGGATGTTCCTGACCAGTGTGAAAAGGTAAGGGGTGGGAATGGGGTTAGGGAAAAAAAGGAAGTGGCCATTTAATGGCACTGCTCTCTGCCTCCCCTGCACCCTCACATTTTACTCTACTGGTGGGTCCAGGGACCCAACTCTAACCAGTAGTGAACCCTGCACTTTACCTCAGTCTATCTGACCCCAAAGCCAATGCCTTCCTCTTATCCCACACCCTCCCCCTGTAGTATGTGTGTGCACACACAGAGTTTCAGAATGAGCCTTGGACTTACCCCACTACAGAGGCAGATGCAACACTGTGACTGTGCCTTTTTCCTGACCCTTTGCTCAGTTTCTCTGTATTTCAGATATAGGTAAAACCATCTGATACTTATCTTTTTCCTTATGACTTACTTTGCTTAGCATAATCCCAGCTCCATCCATGTAACTGCAAATAGCATGAGTTTATCTTTTTTGATTGCTAAGCAATATTCCATTGTGTATATAGACCACATCTGCTTGATCCACTCACCTTTTGGGGGAGCATTTAGGCAAGCTGGCCACAGATCTAAGGCAAACAGCAGGGGAGGGAGGAGGAAAAAGGTCAAAAGAGGGGAGACAAGAGCACAAAGGACTGTGGTGATGGTTCATAGGTGATGTCGTGGTGGGGGAACTACAGGGACTGCACCTGAGGGAGAGATCAAATATGATTTCTCCAAAATGAACAATGATGCAAGAAAATAAGAAGGAAGGAAGACCCTCTTGGCTAAAGGCATGTGTTAGGCCACGTGCGGTGAGCAGAGGGGGCAGGGGGTGGTCAGACTTCTGGAGAAATCAGGAGGGTCCTGAATGGCGAGAGGAAGGCAGGAGAGCTAGAGCAGAGGCTGCAAAGCTAGTCCACCAGGAGTAGGTGGACAGAAGCCAGCGAGGCTGTGTGCAGGCTAACTGGGGAGGAAGCTACTCCGTTGTGGAAGTGATGAAATTGGGTAAAGACAAAAGAGGACATTGAACGAGGGGGTGAATAATGAGGAACAAGGGAGACTCAGGGAGGCTCTTGGCTCCTTTGCTGTCCCGGTGGCTGTCCCGCAGCTCCAGTGGCCTCTGTAGGTTCACCGCTTCCTCCTCCCTGCACACTGGCCTTCTACCAGATGCCGCTCCCACTGACTCACATGACCAAGAATGTTCTCGCTGAGGTGTCCTTCCTTCTGTTTGTACCAGAAAGGACAAATTTGTTGACTGGTCATTTTCTGACATGGCTTTATGAAGACACTGGCCCTTGTAGCATTTAGAATTCATCAGGTTGCATCATCAGCTATAATATGCCAGAGCTTTGGGTGTGTCTGTTTTACTTCCAGTGGTCAAATTAGATGATTCTTACCATCGCTCGCCTGCTCTAGCGTTTTCAAAGAACTCGGAGCTTACGTTGATGAGCTTCCAGTAATTAAGCAGACACTCGTCAAGATTCACCTGAGTGTGTCCCTGGGAACAGCACTAAGCTAATGGCTGTCAAATGGTGCCTCCTCCCATCATCACGGTGACAGCAGGCACGGGGTCTGACCGAGGGCCGCATCAGTCCGTCCAGGCCACGAAAGGCAGCGAGGTCCAGCTTACCGCCACCATGCCACAGCGCTTCAGGCACATGAAGAGGGAAAATGATGGTGCAAATGACATTATAAGTCAGAACAGGAGCCCAGACAGCAAGGCGGCCTCCCCAGGTCCAGGGCCAAGAAGAGAACCAGGATGAGAACCTGGCCACCCACGTCCTGCCTGGAGGAGCGCCCTTTCCCCTCCCGCCCTCCTGGGAATGTGTTTTCAAGGGTCAGTGAAGAGGCTCTAAGCTCAGACGGCACAGAGGTGTCCCCAGCAGCTCTCTCCTCTCTGAGGCCCTTTTATGAACTCTTCCGTTGGAACCTAAAATGGCCCTTTGAGGAATTGCCCTTTTCTTTTCTATCCGGGAAAGGAGACTGCAGTGTAGAGAAGCCAGAAACTTGCCAGACTCATCTACTAAGTGGCAAAACCAGATTTATAGCTTTCCCCAAGCTCTGCCTCTGCCCTTTCAGAATTCGAAGGACCTAGAATTGTTAAGTGACTTACGCCAGGTCGGGTCAGGGATTGGAACTCCACGGCCAGCGCCAGGCTTAGTGCTCTTTGCTTCGGGAAACCACGATCCAGCATATGTGTGCTGGCTCTCCTGTCCTTTTCTCTTTTTTAGAACAATCACTGGCTTCCTTCCTTCTTGGAATTTGAAAAGTTTTGGGAGGAATCAAGGAGTTACCCCCCAGGGTATCCTTGCATCCTTCCCTTTTTTCCAAATATTTTTCCAGCAGTAATTTTGTAACTCTTCTGTTACACATTCTTTCAAGATTTGTCATCATTCTGCTGCTATCTTTGAAAGAACCAGAGGCGCACTTTCCTTATGAGAATTGGGGAGACAAGGAACTGCTTGGATCAATTCCTATAGTTCGTCTCCTTTTCTTGGCTCTTCTCTGACACCCCTTC
This sequence comes from Galemys pyrenaicus, assembly GCA_019455555.1. Lineage (NCBI taxonomy): Eukaryota > Metazoa > Chordata > Mammalia > Eulipotyphla > Talpidae > Galemys > Galemys pyrenaicus. The sequence goes on from JAGFMF010011662.1 coordinate 2,423,551, forward strand.
ATCCCCAACGCTACGGCTGGCGCTGAACAAGGAGAATGGTTAAAATGGGCAAACCTAAGGAATGTGTAAAGAAAGAGAACAAGACTCATCAAAGTCTTTTGCCTTAGAAAAAAGCGTTTGAGTTTCTTTTTGAAAATGCTTAACTTCATAACCTCATAAGCCTCCTTCTTCCTGCTCTGGATGTGGAAACCATATGAGGACTGGTGAGGGCTTAGGAATTGCAGCCCAGATGTTTACCTGGATGTGCAGAAGTGCCCACAGCAGGGATTTGCTCAAGCACAGTGATGGAGGGTGACCAGCAAATGTACACCTCGCCAAAGCGTCCGCGTTTTATGTCTTAGCCTGGGACTCGAAGCCCCTGAAACGTTACCCTATGGAAGCAGTAGCGTGGACGCTGAGCTGGGTCCAGCTATAAGGCTTGGGAGGCCTGTCCTCACATAGGATGTTAACTGTCCACCGCCGTGGACACGATCATCGTACCCTGCTGGCTGCTGACCTCTTTTCTTTCTTTTTTTAAAAGGTTTACTTATTTATGCACACAAGAATTGGGGTACAGGCCAGAGGTGCAGGGGGGTAAGAGAAGTCACCAGAGACAGAGCCAGAAGCAGAACAGGCAGATGGACTGAAATACACTGCTGAGGGCAGCAGCGGGCGAGGCAGGAGAGGTCTGCTGCGCCATGTGGGTCCCTCCCTGGCCGGGGATTGAACTCGCGCTGCTGTGACTTTGATGCTTCACAGTGCGGTGCTCATCCCACTGCGCCACCAGGGAGACCCTGACCTATTTTCTTAATTCATAAAATGATTACTATGAATGAACAGTCAACAACCTGCATAAATAGAGAAATCCAATCTATCTTTACTTAGTTGTCAGTCAGAGATAAGGATATACATACACAATGCACTTGACATTGTAAAAACTTCATCGCATCAAAACCAAGTTTATTATCAACATGTATGAAGTGCTAGCAAGAGATATAATATTTAAATGCATATAATATTTCAATTCATATAGTATTTCAATACAGGATATTATTTCTTGAATGCCTATTTAAACAGCTGAAACCAAATTTTCTTTAGGATTATGAATCTTTAAATAGACTATGTATCTATCTGAAAATTATATGTATATTTGACTTCATAGTCAACAGGACTCTGTGAAGTGTTTAACCCACTTCCAAAGGAGAACAGATCTTAAGAAGTAATTTCCTTAGGAGGCAGGTAGGCAGGCAGTGGTGACCGGCTTTAGAACCCAGGCTGATCTGTCTCCAAATCCTGCTCTCTGTATCTCCACCACTTTTGAGTTAGAGTCGAGTTTAAGGTTCACATCGGGTTGCTATGCCTCTTTATGTGGCTCTCTTAAAAACTTGGGGGCCTCCCTGGTGGTGCAGTGGGTTAAGCAACTCACTGTGGAACAAAATGCACCCACTGCAGCACGAGTTTGATCCTCAGCCAGGGAGGGGACCCACATGACGCAGCAGACCTCTCCTGCCTTGCCCGCTGCTTCCCTCAGCAAAAACAAACAAACAAACAAAAAGAACTAATGAAATTTTTTAAAAGTTATTTTCTCACATCATTGTTCATTTTTTTTTTTTTTTCAGATTTTTTTTTTTTTATTTATGTGTACAAGAGCTGGGGTACAGGCCAGAGTCACGGGAGGTGAGAGGATTCACCAAGACAGAGTGGGGAGCAGAACAGGCAGACTGACTGAAACACACTGCTGAGGGCAGCAGTGGGCGAGGCAGGAGAGGTCTGCTATGCCATGTGGGTCCCCTCCCTGGCCGGTGGCAGGGATCGAACTCGTGCTGCAGTGGTTGCGGTTTGCTTCATAGTGTGTTGCTTAACCCGCTGCGCCACCAGGGAGGCCCTCATTGTTCATTTTTATACAGTATTTGGTTTCTCCCCTCAAGGGTGGTCCCCATAGTTGAACTACTGGGTTTAACTGTGAACTTGTAATATTTCGGCCACTGTAGAAGAGAGTTCTGGAGTGGGTCTAGAAAGAAGCAAACGTTTGAAAGTCCAAGTTCAATAACAGAAATGGTCTGAAAATACTGTTAGTTGTGGAGACCAGGAGAGAATTCAAATTTCATTCCAGTAAACAGGTGTCAGAGAGCAGAGGCTGAGGGTTCCTGCTCACCCTCCCCAGGCTGGTAAATTTGCAGGTAATTTCTGATGGATGGAGTCAACCAAGAGGAGCCCTCACTTGCAGGACTTTCATTAAAAAACTTTAACAATGATGTGTAAAGGGAGACACTGTTTTTCTTCAGTGTCTCCACAGACCATTCCCTTCTCGTCAGGCTTGGGTTAACTGAACATCAGTGCATCAGTAACTGAGAATGATTGTTTGGAGAGGTCTGCCTGGAAGAGGCTGCTGTGAAAAGAGTGACTAGAAGGTTAATTTAGTTGTAAGTAAAATTGTCCTATCAGAACGTGAGTCAGGAATTTCAGTGACAATTCAGATGCACAGTCTGAGCCAGGGACCTCACACTGAAGCCAAAAATGGGGAAGCAAAAAGGCAGAGCAGGAAGGAGGAATTAAGTATTAGCAAGAAACAGGACTAGGGAGTTACTGGGTGAAGGGTGCCGTGTTTCAGAATGGAATGATGAAGAGTTCTGGAGGTAGATGGTGGTGTTAATGTGTGTGTACTTAACGCCACTGAACTGTGCACATAAATACAGTTAGGATGGTCAGTTTTATGCTATGCATATTTCACCACAACTTTTAAAAATGGGCAAAGGGGGCTTTCCTGGTGGCACAAGGGGTTGGTTGTGCACCGCACTATGAAGCAGCTGCAGCCACCACAGCATGAGTTTGATCCATGGCCAGAGAGCTGACCCACAGGGCACAGCAGACCTCTCCTGTCTCCCCGCTGCTCCCCTCAGCAGTGTGTTTCCATCAATCTGCCTGTTCTGCTCCTGGCTGTGAATCCTCTCAACACCCCCACACCTCTGGCCTGTACCCCAGTTCTTGTATGCATAAATAAATCTTGAAAAATAAATAAATAAAAATAAAAGTGGGCAAAGGATCCAAACTGACATTTCTGCAAAGAAGGAAGAAAGATATCTAACAGAATGTAGGTTTTTGCTTTTTTAGATGTCTTAATATAAAGGTCTCCTTTACATGAGAAATTCTTTACCGTCCCATGCTTCCCCTCTCCCTTCTTAAACCAGGTCCCTGAGGGCAGATTCTCATTTGTTCTTCCTCCGAGAGCCATGTCTCCGCAGCCCGGGTCTGCTCTGAGATGCCAGGCTGCCCTCCATGTATGTACTCTGTGGCCACTCACCCTCACTCCTTTTCTCAACAAGTGTTTATAAAGTGTGAGGATTCTAGGAAGCCAGGCTGGGAACAAACAACCCCTCTTCCCACACATCTCCCTAGTGAGGGGCCAAGCAGTAAACTGACAGGCGCTCACAGGCGTTATCAAAGAAGGGTTACCTTGGAAAGTAATGGCGGCCCAGAGAATGGGCCTCACACGGGCCTCGATGGGCACAGTTAACGATAAAGAAATGAAAGAGAAAGAAAGTGGGAGCTGCCTCTCTTTATGCAGGTTCTTCCTCTGGTCTCCATCTTTGCCTGCTGTTGGACCAGGCTTCCTGGCACTTCATGGGGAGGTGTGGGAGGAGTCAGGTAGAAACCTGGGGTGACCGCCCTCTCCACTGCTCAGGTGCTGTTGCAGGACAAGCAGCGAGAGAAAGGGGGGCCTTGGAAGGTCAGGGAGCTGCTTGGCGGCTCAGACAGACCTCCTGACATCCCACCCCAGGATCTTCTCGAGTTTCCTTTGTACCCTGACTTTATACACAATTGAGTAGTTTTTGTTTTAATACCTCTCTTCCCCTCTCTCTCTGCTACTCTCCCTCTCCCCCTCTCTCTGAAATGCAAACACAGAATTAAAACAGAAAATAAACTAACTTTTGCTGGAAAAGTTCTTAGATGCTAATGTCCTCTCACAGCTTGAGAAACGGGCTGGATGGTGACAGTACACAAGCCGGAAGGGGCACCTAACGCCCCGGAGCTAGCATTAGTCTTACTGTTCCCGTTACTGAATTTTAACGTGTTTACTCCCCTGCCTTAAAAGCAAATTCTCAGCAGGCCGAATTATATATTCTCCTCCACGCTTCCAAGGAACACTACGGCCAAAATGTGCCTGCTTCCAAGTCCACACAATGGCTGTGGACACAGGCAGCCATTGAGCTGCATCGGGACTTGATGTTGAATTAACAGGATCTCGTTTCTGTGATTTTTCTCGCCCTGAATCTTCTGTTTATTACTGGGAAGTCCCATGTTGAGAAGGGCAGGTGTGCTTTCGAAATTTTTCCGTTGTCGCATAAACTGTTTTTTAAGGATATCGAAATATTCCTGTGTCCCACATCCAGAGGTCACCGCCAGTGAAACCCTCACAAGCAGGGCCCATGAGATCCCACACAGCCTCGCCTGCTGTCTTCCTCACAAATATACTCTGCGTTTTAAAACATTTTCTGAATAGTGTGACCCAGATTCTATATACCGTTTCCTGAAATAGTAGAGTTTAGACTTCTTTAATAAACTGACAGTCTCAAATTTGAAAAATGTATGTTCAAAATTCCCGATTCCACTTGGTGAGGGACACAATCGTTTTCCTTTGAGACCGTGGTGGACTCGGCGGTCTGGTTTCCAGCTTGGCTTCAATCCCTTACTTAACCCATGACTGCTTAATGATAAGTGTGTGCTAATAGCATAGAATAGGCCTAATTCCATGGCTGTAAATGCTGCTGGAGCTCTGGGGTTCAAAAAGAGGTCAGAAGTGCATGTGTAACCCAGAAAAGTCCTTCACCTTCTTCACCTGCTGGAGAACCATGGTCCCTGGTGACTTCTGGTGTGGAAGGTTCTGGGGGGAAAGTCTGTGCAGGAGGAATGACACAGGGGTGGAGCTAAGCCTGCCCTGAGGCGAACCAGAACACAGAGGGGAGGGGGCCTGTTGGGCTGGGCCCCAGGCACGGTCACTACCCCCTCTTTCTGCTTCCCTTGCCTGCTGGGCCACAAGCATCTATCTGCTTGTCTCCTGGTTGTCCTGAGGCTTTTAGCCTGGGGCCTTGTTTTGCTCTGTTTTGACCTCTGACCCCTCAGAGCCAGCATAGTCTCCTGCCTCCTCTCTTCTTGACTAAGCACACAGCACTCCAGGGCGTGTTGCTGTTTTACATACCTCTGTAGCATCAGGGGAAAGTCAGGGAAATAAATAAAAAATCTCTTGTCCGCCTTTCCCTCACTCATCCCTTGTCCTGTTGGGGAAAAAGCCTCCCTCAGATGCTCTGAGGCTCAGTTTGTGTCTCTCTGTGAAAGCAGCAGGAAGGGTCTGCAGCCCCACCCCACCCCAAGGGGGGCCCTCCCCCAAGGGAGCCTGGATGTCTGCTCTTGTAACAGCCAAGGATTCCCATAGAAGCAATTTTTTTCCAGATAATGTCAGGCCAGTGTAACCGCCTTTATGCTAAACTACAATTATTAGCATCTTTAAATGTCCGTTTTTATGTTAGCAAGTGTACCCAAAACATAGTTTTGTTCAGATGTCACAGAGTGGGAAATATTAGGCAGAACACAGCCAGTAGCAAACTGTCATTGAAGACAGAGGAAGCAGAGCTTTGAATATCTACTTTGGGTTAATGGCCTGACCACAGCCTCCTGGCGGCAAGGCTTGAGGTCTGCCAGGTGCTGTGGGTCCCGGCCACCTCACCTCGCTCCTCTTCTCAAGAGTGAAACTTGACGGTCAGCTTCGAGAGTCTTCTTCTGCAATGCCACCATAAGCGTTTTCTGTGTAAGGAAAACCCAGTTTGAAAATAAGTCACATATGATATGGTGAGAACAGAATCCCCCCAAAATCAGATTCCCTCCAAACAAGATTATCTTTCAAAGTGTCTTTTCATATACCACTAATTGTCCTTGGACTTCTTATACAAGGAAAGTTTACAAGTACTCTTGACGTGGGCCAAAACTCCTGAAAGTTCATTGATTAAATACACATGGCGTTAGAATTGCTGTGATGATGAACGTCCACCAAGAGGCCAGAACCGTTTGCTCACGGCTCTGGCAGCCCATGCCGTGATCAAGTGCCGGATTATTTTGCAGTCAAAAAAATCTGAGTGTCCTTCTGCCTTTTGCTTCAACCAAAATTCTTAACAAGTTTCCCAAACAGGGTCAGGGAATTGCAAACAGGTGGCTACTGCAGAGAAGGGGCTGGGTGCAAGCACAGAGATGGAGAGAATATCTAACAGTGGAGAGGCTGGAGGAGGGCGGGTTGCCAGAGGGGGGCCGCTGGGGACAGTATAAGGAGCGAGCTGCCAGTGCAGTGAGAGGTTGGGATGGCAAGCAAAAGGCATTGCCCTGTGTTTAGCAATTTCTATTCAACTTTCTGTTTTAAATTCATAGTAAATTTTGTTCTAGTGAAAATCCCTTCTTTAATTGCTTTCTGAGGAAACAGAGCCTTGTAACAATAAAGAGTTCTAAGAAATGTACCAAATCTAGAAGTTTCCTCAGATTTTGGTTTATCTGCCATGTTTCCATCTTTGAGTGATTCTGCCACCACATGAAATATTTTTCTTTATTTATTTGTGTATAACAGGAGTGAGGAGGATGGGGGAATGTTTAGTTTTCTTGGTTCTTCTTCATCCTTAGCTGCCTTGAAAAGGTGCAGAGATTTACATTGTCCAGGTGATTTTCCCTGTCCTCCAGGGCTGCATTTCACTGGTGCGTGGCCTGTTGGTCTTCTATTGATGCCAAGTGCATCTCAGTAAATTCTCATTTATTCAGCCATGCATGCCCCTGAGAGCTAGTGGTGCTTCCTGCAGGCCAGCCCTGCAGTGGACACTGGCTGTAAAGGTGAATGAGATGTTCTCTGTCCTCCTGAAACTCCTATGTGGACCCAGCTCAAGCAGCAACCCTACTCCCATGAGTCCACTTGAGTCCTCCTGCTTTTGGGGTTCAGAGCCATTGTGATTCCTTTGGGCTCCAGGCAGGCCAAAGTTCCACAAATATAGAACAAGGTATATTTTATCCAGCTCTTCAGACTCATTACAAAGACTGTAATGGATGACTATGCACAGGAGGATTTAACTACAATATCCATTATTCCCCTTTTCTGATTGTTTTGTGGTTTGACTTCAGAGGACTAGTTGGTCTTTTCACTGAAATGCTTCCCCTAGCAATTAAACGGAGCCGTGAAAGTTCTTACCGAGCCAACGTTTCAAAAGACAACTCATCTGACATAGAAATCTTTGCAATGTATACTTTTACATTAAAAGAATGGACATTTCTAGAAATTATTAGAAGCTCACACTTTCCAGAATTATTCACATGTGCAGTTTCTGGAGATCGGGCACAAAGTAGAAAACCTAGAAAGTATTATACTTGGGGCTGCTAAGCCCTGAGGAGATTCGGTGTTTGTACCTTCTTACTGGTTCGGCTGTTGCAGTGTGTGGTGCTGATGCCTTCAAGTTCAGTATTCCAGCCTCAGCAAAGAGTGTTCTGCTTTCAGCCGACTGTGTTTCTCACTCTGGTCAGCTTCTTTCCAAGTGCACGCCCAGGGTAAGGGCATATGGATGGCTCAGCCCAAATCCATCATTGTGACAGGAGCAATGAGGCAAGATGCATATTTCAGATCTGGTGAATCAGGCAAGAATGTGGTGGGGGAGCATACCTTCCCAGGCAGGGGGTGTCTGTTAGTCAAGCCCCCAATTCCTTTGGGTGAAAGCCAAATGTCTAAAACTTGCAGGATTAACCCACAGCACACAAGCTCTCTGAGCCCAGCCAGCACGGTGACCGGTGACAGTCCGCCCTCCGTGTTGCCCCTGGCTGCGGCCAGCTCAAGAAGCTAGCCATCCAGACTTAGGCCCTCTCTGCTCCAGGAACGTCAAGGTCGATGAGTACAAACTGGAAGTCTATAGCTGCATTCAGCCCAAAAGTGTATTTGACCCAAACAGCATTGTTTTCTGTAATATGACTTCGTTGTTGCATCCCCAGTTTCTCAGGGAGCTTAAGAAAGGTCACGCAAGGGAGAGCCCAGGTCTCTGCAGGAGCAGCTGGCTGGAGCTGAGTGGCTGCTCCAAGGCAGGTGCGCTCAGCCCTTCCGTCCGCCACACTCCCGACCTGACCCAGGTAGTCAGTGGTGAGGGAGTACCTAGCCCAGACTGCTTTTTAATAAACTGGACTGTCTTTGCATTCCCAATCACCCGATCACTCCTGATCACCATAGGGGGTGTCGCCACCCCCGATGCAAAGATGACCCAGTAGTGACAGATCCTAACATGACCAGTGGGGAAACATCTCCACTCTTTGGGGCCACGCAGGCTTTGTCTCACTCAGTTTGATCCTAACCATGTCCCGGGCTCCCGTGGGAGTAAGTTCGAGATGCATATTAAGCAGGGCAATCAGATTCTTAAATGCAGCCACCTGGAGGATGAGCTCGCACTAAGCAGACTCGATTGCACCGACTGATATGTTTGCACCGCAGAACTCTTGTTGTAACTAGAGTCCACTCAAGCGTTTGGAATGCGCCATGATTTGAGACCGAGAGTGTCTTTGTTTCAATGTAGACTCACTTATTTTCTGTCTCATTTTTGTGTGTTCTCCTTTTCGTGGAAAAAGGAATTGGAAATAATGCTTTCAGTTCAAGATTTTGATTTGCCACGCTAGATTGGCTTGACCCTTTTAAAGCTGTGACGCTTTTCCATCGTGGCTCTGTTCTACAGCCTAATATTAGTGGAGGGGCCAGTCTTCAGAGAGACAGACAGAAATACACCTTGTTCAATATGTTTGATGTCTCCCATTTCAGACCGGCTGCCAGGGCTCCCCAGAAGCTGAAGCAGTGCCCCTGGGATGAGGCAGGCGCTTCTGTTGCCGGGAGCACACATCTGTGCAGATGTTTGCAGCGTCTGTCTGTCTGTCTAGGGGAGGCCTAGGCTAGGGTGTAGTCAGTCATCCAGGGCAGGCGGTCCTGGGGAGAAGCCCAGCAGGCCTGCGAGTCCCAGGGCAATTTCTCCCCATCTGGCTGTTGCAATCCCTGCTGCCGCCTCCAGTGCTCCAGGCTCCCTCTGCTCTCCCTTTGCCGCAAGCTCTGCTTTTTTCCTGATTCCCTGGTTCCCGGGAACACCAGCGCCACTGGCAACACAAGGCACAGACCTGCTCTTTGGAAGCACGAGCCCCTCACCACGAGCGGGCTGGCATTCGTTCTAGTGGGGACCCCCTGCCACGAGCAGAGTGGGTAGCGTGTCCGAGGTGGGGCCGGCTCCAGCGCATGCGTTAAGTGCGCTCGCCGCAACAACCATTCTGCCGCAAAACCGATCCAGCACACAAGGTGCCCGTGAAAGTTTCTCAGAACCTCTTGGAAAATCAAGGAAGCATCTAGTCAAAATAAGACAAAGGAACGATGGTGTTTCACATGGGGAGCCCCTTTCTGACGGGGGCAGGGCAGGGAAGGGGCCGCTGGCAGCGGGTCCCGATACGTCACTTTGGCAACTGATCATCATATTAAGCGTCTTTTTAAATGAATGAGCTCAGGATCAGGGCTTGTCAGTATCAGATTTGTAGCTTCTGTTCCAGAACCACCTATATAATAAGCCTATTCTTTTAGGGATACGTTTTATATCCACATTGAACTATGCAGGCCCGTTCTGAAGTTTTGATCCTCCTGGCAGTTCAAAGTACAATAGAGACAGAAAGTCTTATGTATGGAACAGTTTTATATGTCCCAGAAGAACTGGCATGGAAGAAAATATCTGCAGAGAGGCAGTAGGGAAACATACAAAATGTATCTATTCGTCTTATTTCAAATTACATTTCTTCGGTGTGCATTTAAAATATAATCACACTAAAGGAAAGCCCCATCAACAGTTAGAAGATCCCTCTTTCCCTCAAAATGACTTCTCCACACCTTCCTTCCTCCCACCATCGCCCCAAGCACACGCCCCTTGCTCTCCTCCTGCCCTGGGGCACCCCACCCTCCCCGTGGGCACAGGACCTGGGATGTCTTAAGCCTTTCGACATAAGAAGCATCACGCAATGGACAAGTTCAGGCAGAGACACTCATGGGTAGCTGGACCATGTCTGGGTCCCTGGTCTGGCTACATCTCCAGACGTATTTTGCCAAAAAGTATACTTAATTAGATTATACTAGCATGATATACTTCTCAAAAATATTTAACGATCAAGTATTTTTTAAGAAAAATGCTACCACCAAAACTTCAAATAATGCAAAGCTTTCCTATCTTTGAAGATCACATCTCCAGAACCTCTTAAAGTTGCTAGGAGTGTAATTTACTTCTTTATATCACATGTAGAGTCTAAAATAGCAGGATGGGACCAAGTGTGGCCGGGCTTTCCAGGCCGATGTGCGAGGCAGCAAGTACAGCAGATGTCATTTTTATTAATGCCTTTATCTGTATAATGGAGCACGTGTGGGTTGGGCAGAGGGAAGAAGCATTCTGGGTACACGCAGTGTCTGCTTTTAGCTAACTTCAAAGCTGATTCGCAGTTCTCTGTAACCCAGGTGGTGGCGCATAGCTCTTTGTCAGACACAAGTCCAGAGAATTATTGTTTCTAATTTCTGTAACACAGTGTGCATTACTGGACTCTATAGAATACTTTCTTTCCAGGTGGTTGGGAATTTCATTTTGTATGGCATTTTATTTTCAATTAGTAAGCGTGGCTGTGAGTATATTCTAAAATATATGTTATTATATATCAATTTAAGAAACCGCAAGATTTCTTCTCCATAAATATTTTAGAGGGACTTGGTAAAGTGAAAGGAAGGAAAGAGGGAGGAAAAACAGTGGGACATTTCTTATTTGGAAACCTTACAGACCGCATTGCAGCTAAGGCAGGACACAGAATAATTCCAACGTCATAATCAAATATCTAAAGCTAAATGGAGTCATAATGTGACCATCTGAAGAATTTGAATATTAGCTGCTTGTAATGACTATTCAAAGATACAATGACCGTATTTACCTATGAAGTCATTATGTCATTATTTTTATTCATATCAGCACACAAGAAATGCTATTTTCCCAATTAATTTTAAAATTCCTAGGAATTTTTAAAAGCAAAGACTGATTTTATTCTCTGAAGTCTTGCATTTCCATCTAATCTATTTAATATCAAGGATTTCTTCCTGTATTTTTATCAATCCCATACACATCTGTATTTCAGTAAAATAAAGGATACTCCTTTATTTCACGAGTGAAACTGTTTGAATGTACATGCTATTTATAAAAACCACAGGAGCACCTACTTAAAGGGAAAAAATATCCACATGTAAAAATTCTAACATAATGGAATAAGAAATTATACTTTCAGAAATGAGGCTTTTATAGAGAATTGGTTCCCAGTGTGTAGGTATATTACCTAACCCTACCACAAAGAATTTTTACTAACCCAAAACTCTTGGCTATTTAATCAACATTTTATTTATTAGTTACACAAAGTTAGGTTAAAACATTGCACAAAGAATAAATATTTCTGTTAGAATGTGTTAAAGACTTGGCCTTTAATGAACTGGGTCTCACAGGGTGAATCTCTACCCTTTTCAAAGGCGTGGAGCTGGAGAGGAGCTTAGAGAGTAAACTCCAAGGCCACAGTTCACCTTAATAGTTTAGCTTCATCTGTGCTTTTCTGATTTATTAAGAACGTTGAAACTCCTTCATTAGCATGGTCTCCCTTTTCCCCTTTAATCGGGACATAGCAATCGTTGAAACTAGTTTTTGTTATGGTTGGGGAACACAGTTATCTTAAATGGAAGGTAACTGAATGAGAAATTCACATATTTGAATTGTAAATTCAAGTTAAAAATGAATAGTAATAATGTATATTTAATGTTAAGTTTTATTTTAGACTTTACAGATAACTTCACATATAAGCTACTTTTCTGATTAGACGCCCTGGTCACCTTAGCAAATAATAATTGAACTGATCATACGAACGTATAAGAAAGGGATATAAAGGGAAATCTGAAAAAGAAACTGGGCCCTAACACAGCATGCCATGAAGCTGCTGTCACAGTTCTGCAGAAAAAAACTGGGCGTTCGAACCCTCATTGTGTGCGGTGACCACATAGCAGAAGTGTTTAAGTGCCTAACTTAAATCAGCATGAAGGGTGGGAATTTTCCAGCATTGTAACTGCATCAAAATGATGAGAAATGGAAGGAAATTCTAATTTTTCAAATGTCTGTTTTCAAAGAGTAAAACTTAAACTCATTCTCTTCCCTCACAGAAGAATGTCTAAATTATACCTGTCTTTTTCTTTAACAGATAATTCTGAAATAATCAGCAGAAACGGAATGGAATGCCAGGAATCCGCATTGAGAATAACTAAACATTGTTATTGTACATACTATCCTGTTTCCTCCTCAATAGAATTGCCGCAAACTGCATGCTAAATAAAGATTTAGTTCTTCTGGACAGACAACAGCTATAAGAAGCTAGTGCTGCTATATCATATATGAGTATTAAATATGGTATGCTTAGTATACTCCAACCTAAGATAGTTAACTACCTGAGACCAGCTGTGATGTTTAAAGACATAAAGGATCAAGTTTACTTTTAAAGGGTTTCTAAACATAGTTTCTGTCCTAGGAATATTGTCTTATCTCCATAACTATAGCTGATGCAGAGAGTCCAACCAATTTACTCATTTTGACACAGAATATGTCCAAGTTAGCAATAAACAATTAGCATTAGTTTAAAAACCTATTCCGAGGGCAGGTTCAATGCTAACTCCAATTTCTGTCATTTCATTTACCTACTGGGTCAAAGGGTATGTTTCACTTCTCGACAACACGAATGCTGCAGCAAAGATGAGAAGTGAAGTAAAACTGTTACCTGTCCCGCAGGTGTAAAATTTTGAATGGAAATTCAAGCACAAGTACTGAGGACACATCAAGGTGTGGTGTTTGGTTTGCCTGGAGATGCCGCATTGAATCACGTGATTCTAGGATAACGTTAACTAGATTGAAAAAGAAACTTTGCACGGTATGAGCTTCATACCCCACCAAACAAAGTCTTGAAGGTATTATTTTACAAGTATATTTTTAAAGTTGTTTTATAAGAGAGACTTTGTAGAAGTGCCTAGATTTTGCCAGACTTCATCCAGTTTGACAAGAATGAGAGACCACGCCAACAGTCTAACGGAGGGACTAGTCTTTCAAACTCACCATCCAGTTGCCTGTTACAGAATAACTCTTTGAAACTAAAAGCCTAGTCAAACAAGGAAGCTGTAGGTGAGGAGATCTGTATAATATTCTAATTTAAGTAAGTTTGAGTTTAGTCACTGAAAATTGACTGTGACTTTAATCTAAATTACTATGTAAACAAAAAGTAGATAGTTTCACTTTTTACAAAATCCATTACTGTTTTGCATTTCAAAAGTTGGATTAAAGGGTTGTAACTGACTACAGCATGGAAATAATAGTTCTTTTAATTCTTTCACCTTAAAGCATATTTTATGTCTCAAAAGTATAAAAAACTTTAATACAAGTACATACATATTATATATACACATACATATATATACTATATATGGATGAAACATATTTTAATGTTGTTTACTTTTTTAAATACTTGGTTGATCTTCAAGGTAATAGCGATAAAATTTAATTTTGTTCAGAAGTTTGTTTTAAAGTTTATTTTAAGCACTATCGTACCAAATATTTCATATTTCACATTTTATATGTTGCACATAGCTCTACAGTACCTACATTGTTTTTAAATTATTGTTTAGAAAAACGAAACAGCTGTTATAATGAATATCATGTGTAATTGTTTCAAACATCCATTTTCTTTGTGAACATATTAGTGATTGAAGTATTTTGACTTTTGAGATTGAATGTAAAATATTTTAAATTTTGGCATCACCGCCTATTCTGAAAACTAGATATACCAACCATATCATTTTTGTTTGAGGAAAAAGAAATCCTCCATCTTAATTAATGTTGGTCAAAGTCTAATGACTAGTTATCTTACATCGTAGATTTGATAACCCTATCAAAAGAAAATCACATTCTCAGTGTAATCTTACATAGTGCTTGTATCTTTGAGTTTGTTTTAATTGTGGAAAAGTATTGTATCTAACGTGTATTTCTTTGGTAGTTTCATCTTTATGTGTTATTGATATTTGTAATTTTTGCAACTATAACAATGTAGTTATGCTACAACTTGCCTAAAACATTCAAACTTCTTTTTTTCCTTTTTATTTTTCTTAACTCACTTAAACTCATTGAAAACATATTATACATTACTAAAAGATAAATTATGGGAATCACTGAAATATTTTTGTAGACTAATTGTAACATTATCTTTCTTTCTTTTTTCGTTTCATGATTTTAAGTTGTAAACTGATTAGCACACAACTGTTTTCTGCCCTTTAATAATGGAGCAAAAACATCACCTGCACCCCAAACAAATATAGAAGACTGTATTTTTACTATGATATCCATTTTCCAGAATTGTGATTATAATATGCAAAGAGTCATAAATATGCCATTTACACTAAGGAGGAGGCAAGGCAAATGCATAGATGTACAAATATATGTACAACAGATTTTGCTTTTTATTTATTTATAATGTAATTTTATAGAATAATTCTGGGATTTGAGAGGATCTAAAACTATTTTTCTGTATAAATATTATTTGCCAAAAGTTTGTTTATATTCAGAAGTCTGACTATGATGAATAAATCTTAAATGCTTTGTTTAATTATAAAAACAAAATCACCAATATCCAAGACATGAAGATAGCAATTCAACAAATACTGTAGTTAAGAGACGAACTCGCCACTTGTATGGAAATCCATCTCACTCTTGGTTTTCAGGATATAACAGCACTTCACCGAAATATTCTTTCAGCCATATCACTGGTAACATTTCTACTAAATCTTTCTGTAACACTTAAAGAATTCCCTCATTCATTATCTTACAGTGTAAACAGGAGTCTAATTTGTATCAATTCTATGTTTGGGTTGTAATATTCAGTTCACTCACCCAATGTACAACCAATGAAATAAAAGAAGCATTTAAAAGGACTTCTAGTCTCCTCCTTTCTTTATGTCCAGACAAGTTAATAATTAGCCAAGCAAAGTGGTGTTTAACCTAGATACATGTGGTAACCTCATAGAAGAGCAAACGCTGGTTCTCCAACGAGGGGAATGGATGCTTTTTTGCCTTTGGCTTGGACTTTTTGACAAGGGAAGCAATTTAAAAGGTCAATGCACAAGCATATTTTAGTATTCTTTGAAATTTGAAATAAAAATAAATAACCACCACCAGTCAGCCCTCTTGCTCAAGACTCTGCCTGCCGATGAGGAGACATGCGCCTCAGTAACCAGGTGGGAAACAAAGCAGCATTTTCATCAACAGACAAGATCTTGATTGGGCAACACTGCTTACACCTGAGGCTATGGAACCCGGCAGCCCTGTTCCCTGCAAGCATCCCACCAGATGGATCCAGCGAGAACAAGAGCTGAGCACTATACCTGAGGGCAGGTGGTCACAAAAGAACCCCCTCCCCGCACAAGACGGTATGTACCTTCTGGGACTGCCAGGGTGATACTGGCTTTGGCGCTGGGAACATGAAACCACCTCTTCTCTGGGCCAAGGCTTTTCTCTATGGCAGGTTTAAAGCTTCAGACATTCCAGGTGCTTATAATGTCCCTTATGGGGGGGGGGGGGCAGAAAACACAGATTTCATCAGTCAGTCACATGCACATGAAGATGCCTGTGTCTTTAAACTATGCCATCAGAATTTCCAAGGGTAAAAATACTTTGACACCTGTATGTTGGAAAAACTAGCTTGAGCAATTTTTCCACTGCCATTGGGAGGAAAACTGCAATCCCCTCTTTCCTTCTTTACATGAAAACAGTGTCTGTTAGCAAGTTCAGGGTGCCAGTTTGAAAGAAAAACTAAGTGAAAATCTAAAACATATTGGACTTAGAATTTTTCACACTGAGTTTAATGAAGTTAATTTTCATCAGTACGCTGCCTTTTCATAATACTATGTTACAATCAAAGTGAAATTTAAACCCAAGAGGATAAAACTAGTTTCTTTCTCCAGCATAGAAAAATATTCAGGTATAAAAATATCAATTATTCTAAAATTACCTGTAATAGGAAAGTGTTATCTCCATTCTAGGCTGCCCAAACTAAAAATAATGTCTCAAACCCAGAAATAGCTTCTCATTATTAACCAAAGAGCTTTTGCAACAGTTTAAGGATTTTAGAAACAGCCAAGCAAACCAAAATACACTCAACATTCTGATATTTGTGAAAGGAAGGAAATTATTTTTCCTTCCCCCAAACATCTAAGCCCCTGCAATATATTTCATTGTCCTCCTGGCCACCTCTGTAGAAATGACTAAGTCACGATGAGTAAGTATGATTTGTGCAAAATGAAAACAAAACAAAAAACAGCTTCTCAGGCTTTTGGTGGGACAGGTGGAGGGCAGGGATGGGCGTGGAGTGAAATTGAGAATGTTACCCAGGAACTTGCCTGCCGAGCTCAAAGTTCAATATTCTAGAGATATTTCTAACAAAGCGCATCCTGTGTCACTGAAGAACATTACAATTGGTAAGTACATTCTAACTACTACATAGATTCTGACTCAAGGAACAGATTCTGTGGTGAGAAATAGTTGATTCTAGGCCACACCGATGCTATTCGGTATCTGCCTTCACGGTGATTAGATCCACAGCTAAACACCTTGTCCAGGTGATGTCAGTTGGGTGTCTGCGGGTCCGTGGCCTCACTTGTGTCCTGTTTCAGCTGTTTCAGCAATGATTGCCCTGCCATCTGAGACCCTTCAGCCCATAATGGAAATGCCCTCGGTGCTACTAGGTCTCTGTTTTAACCAGCCATCCCAGACGCCCCCTCCAAGTTTGCAGTTTTCGTGAGCATGACTATTTTATGAAATAGCGTGTGACCAGAAAGTAACTTCATCTTCTTCAGATGCACTTCGCATAATCCTTAGCATAATGTAGATGAGAAATTGGCTCAAAAAATGAAGTAACTCCCTCAGGACCCTGCAGAGAATGTGAACTCTGGCTGGTCCTTACTGCCGGTTACTTGAGCATGAGCTTTATCTGTGGCACTGATTTAATTTCAGGTCAAAAATTCACAAAAGCCTGTAGAGCAGAGCACTCATCCAGGTTTAAAGTAAACTATAATCACAACCCTTTACTAGGTTTCTTAAACAGGACTTCTCCCTGATCCCAAGAATAGGATTTATGAAATATTTTCAAGCTAGGGGCTGCAGAATAAGTCTAGCTTTAAAATATTAATAGACCCTAATTATTCAGTAGGACCAGAGGCAAGTTGAAAGAATGTTACTTTGTACCATCTTCCAGGCATTATCCAGTTATTTTTCATCAAGCTTCTATGTGAGTCTCTTAAAATAAAAAATGATGAAAGCCACTGGATTTTCCCACTCAAAATAGATCTGTAAGTCACTATGTAGCAACCCCTAAAATGTTGTATCATGTTTCATCTAGCCAGAGAATTAATTTCTGGACAAAGATCACAGGTGGGTGATGTACCTCCCCCAAATCCAATTGTGTCCAGAGATTCTGGAAGTGAGGTGTGGTGGTCTCCCAACTTTAAATTGGGTCTTTCCCGATTTGGCTCATATAAACAAAGTTTATCAGTTGTCCTGGGTCAAGTAAAATGGTGTAAATGAGAGAGCTCTAACTTTTGTTTTCCTGGAGAACTTTCCTTCAAACAAAAGGTCACCCAGCGAATGCAATCAAAACAGTTGGCTGGGAGGTTGGGGGCTCTCTCAGCTACAGCCTGTGGGGTAAATAGGTAAAGCAGGAGTTCCCCCCGCGCTCCAGCCATTAGCCCCTGCGGCTAGCACCTCGGTATCACAAGTCTCCTGTGATCGCAGACACCTGGGCAGGAGAGCAGGGGCCGTGAGCACGTGTAAATGCGCACACCTGTGCTTGGGCTAGACATAAAAGGGCGGCGTCACTCTGCTTCGGAGGGGCGGGGTGGGGGGCAGAGAGATGCTGGGAGAAGGCTGGTCTGTTCCCCTGACGAAGCATGAATAGGCCTGCAGAGTCTTAGCGAAGGCTCCAAAGTTAACCTTTTCGTCTGTAAGAACCGACAGAACCTTCCCGGCCTGGGGCGCCTGCTGGAACAGCCCCCAAAGAACTCTGCAGCGCTGGGGGAAAGCCGCTCAGGTTCCCCTCGCCCGGCGCCTGCTCTGCAAAGGTCACACTGCAGCCAGCCGGGCTGGTTCTGGGGCCAGGAAGAAGCTCTGCGGGAAGAGGCAGTTAGGGAAGGTGCTGGCCTCGAACCAGTCAGTGCCTTCAAAGAAGGTCAGTCCTCCGGCGCTGAGACTGGTGAAGTCGCCAAAGCTCCCAGTTCCCAGAAGACCCGACTCCCATAGATGGGCTAAATGTTAGCGACCCTCTGTTTTCCTCAATGCCTAGATAAGTCAGCTAGACACCTTGGCTGGATCCTTGCTAGAATTCCCTTGGGCTCTGTCGGAAGGTTTCTAGTAAACTCCCGAAGAGTGTGCCAACCGCGGCCTCGGCCTCCGGAGAGACGCAGAGCTCAGGCAGCCTTTCCAGATAACAGCCCTCTCAGGAGGCCGTTCTGGGGCTCGAGGCCTCACTCAGGACTCTTTATTTAAGATTTATTTATGCACACAAGAGCTGGGGTACAGGCCAGACACGCGGGAAGTGAAAGGATTCACCAGAGACAGAGTGGGGAGCAGAACAGGCAGACCGACCGACTGAAACATACTGCTGAGGGGAGCAGCGGGGAGGCAGGAGAGGTCTGTTGCGCCCTGTGGATCCCCTCCCTGGCCGGGGATCAAACTGGCGCTGCTGTGCGGTGCTCAACCCGCTGAGCCACCTGGGAGGCCCCACTGTTGATTGTTTAACAAGCTCACTCGCCCTTGCCTCGGGTTATGTCAGCTGACAGTCCTGTGGCTTTCCAGCAGAACCGTACACTCGGTGTAGCACAACTATGTAGGGAAGCCTGTGTATGAGCACTGAGCAGACTGATCATGTATAAAACATGTATAAATGTAACACACGCTACAGAAAAGTGCTCGACGCACACGCGTTTCTATGGAGAATAATCGCGCGCACGACCTCGGTAATCACCGCTGGCAGTTGTTCAGCTCTGCAGAGAGGCACCGTCCGCGGCTGCATTTCACAATTAGGCTGGTGTTTGCCAGCTAAGTGGAGGGTCGCCCTGCCCAAATGCAGCACTTAACTCTGCTTTTTACAGCTTCTAAACCTCCGTGTCTTTCATCAATGCGCTCAGTCTAACAGCAGGGTCCCCTCGCCAGGGCGCTTGGTGGGCGTAAGTAAAGGCGCAAATGCTGCCACGTCCAGCCGAGCCCGCCCCAGGGCAGGCCACGAACAGGAGCGGCTGTTCTTAAAACAAGCGCTCGTGCCCGTCGGTTATCTATTTCCTGGTTCTATGCAAACATCAACTGGCGCCCTCTTCTCTCCCCTCAATGACAATGGCAAAAGCTGACAGGCAAATTATAGGGAACTTACAATAATAAGTAGGCACCGCGTGAGCTTTGTGGAAGCCCCAATTGCTGCAGCCAAGACTCCCTGAGCCCTCGCGCGAGCCCTGCTGAGCCCGCGAGGGTCGTGAACCTCGAACCTCACCTCGGCAGCAGTGTTCACCCCCCATCTCGGAGGAGCCCCCTGTGCGGAAGAGACAAAAGGAATGTGAAAAATGGAGCCAGGATAAAGAGGACACGTCTCCCCAGGGCGATCACAACAAGAGACCACGAAGGAGGAATCTTACAGTAACAGAACTTCACCTGTCACACGGCCAGGCCCTGTGGAACCCCTTCGCGGGTGCTCCAGCTGCTCGCTCCAGCTGCCCACAGGGCTGTGAGTCCTCTGTTGCGTGGCGCTGCTGCATCGCTCCCGTCTGTCTCCGCGGCTGCAGGCCTCCTGTGTCTTCACACCTTCTTCCTGTAAGGACCCCAGTCACACGGATAGGTCCACCCTGATGATCTCTTGCTTTGACTCTATCTGCAGAGAACTTATTTTTACACAGTCACAGATACCAGGGGTTAGGACTTTGCGGGCACCATTCAACCCATGATAACGAATGGCAGCTTAATTAAAGATGGCTTCTACAGGTGCCAAAGCATCCCGGGAAGGGCTTCTCTTGCCGTGGGTGATGACCAGTTACCACCCCTCCGGCCTGCTGTGTCTGTCTCTGTTGTCTTTTTGTCTTTAACATGAAACTCGGACCACAAAATGGAACTCCCAGATGCAGCATTGTGTGAGTTAATTACTGATCTAGCGTGTTCTTGGCTCTTCTCATTATTTATTTTACTTGGCAATTTTGATCTGCAAATACATTGCATTATTTATCAATTTTTCATGATTGGACTAATTTTACTTCATCGAGCCTGCAGGGACAGGCTCTTCCTGTCTAGATGCATGGACGATTTCAGTTCTCACTCACAGGAAGGCTCGCCAAGCTTGGCTAGGAGGGCCAAGAGCTCTCTCTGGTCATCGAGAAAGCTGCTCTCTAAGATTCTCCGTGCCTCTGGATTGCGATTATCTCTTGGCACGAATCGCTTCTTTCAGTCTCTGGTTGGCTCCATTATTGGCATCCTCACTTGTAGAGAGAAAGCACAGGACCAGAACGAGTAGATAACTGAAGCCAGGGTCGGCAGTAAAATGGGCCCTCACCCCCTGCGGTCTGACTAGGTCCACCTGCAGCACCAGCTCACTGCTTCAGGTGAACCTTGGCGCTGCCGCGGGGGCTCCTGGGGGCCAGCTAAAGATGCAGAATCCCGAGGGCGCGAGAGAACCTGGAGCTTCACCTTCATCAGTCCTGTGGAAACCTGCCTCTACCCCTCCTTGAAAAGCAAAAATAAAACCCACTACAATGTTCCCGTGTCAGCCCAAGTTTTTTACAGTTTGCTGTTCGTCTCATGACAGTGCAAACCTCTTAGCCTGGCCCACTGCACCTCCTGCCTCAGCCAGTACCAAAGTCTGCTAACTTCTGTCTGGCCCCAGGGACCTCTTCCGTGTTTCTAAAATGGTCTTTTTTTACCTCCTGAATTTCTGCTCCCCTGCCTGGAATGCTTGTCTTCTTCTGGACAGAATAATCTTCTTCTGAAGATGCTCTTACCTCACCCCAGGGCTCCAGAGGCTGGTTGATCGCAGCTCTCTTGCCTTCCTAGCACCTGTCTCGCTGTGGCGTCATCTCGCTTCTTCCCGTCCACATGAGCTGGTGCAACGGGCAAGTCTTAGTAACAGCCACGGAGCGTCCCCCTCCGGCGAGTCCATGCTGGGAGGGGCAGCCCCTGACACTGATCAATCAGTTATTGGATCCATTATTGAGCACCTGATTTCCCTTTACACCAATACATATATTGAAAGTTATATTTGATTCCTTTTTGTCAAAGAAAAGCAATAGCCCATAAAAGTGTCTTGTCTCAAAGGCTACTAAATTAATCAGAAGAAAAAGAAGTCAAAACTGAAGTTTTTTTATTATGGAGTCAAAAAAAATGGCAGTTTTTGACATCCTTTAGGGGAAATAGTTTGTATTTTTAAAAGGCACTGGTGTAAGTCATGTTAGCTTTGGTCTAAATTGTTGGTTTTTTGTTTCCTGAGCCCTATTTGGAATTTATTTGGAAAAACGGTAAGAGGACCATGTTGGTTCCAGTGGAAACCAAGGATATTCATGGGTTCAGACAGAGTATTAGGTCAGTCTTCAGGAAACTCATCCCTGGCTGGTAGAAACTCCCAGGATACAAGCTCTCAGAGGCAGACTGCTCAGCCCATCACAACCACTTCAAAGCCAGCTCAGGTGATTCCTCTGTCATTCATCAAGTTTGCGAGTGAACACTTGGGAATAGATGCCACTGAGGGAGGCAAATGATACAAATTGTGTAGAGATAGTGGTGAGGAAACAGGTACACATAGTGAGTGTTGATGCGATATCCCCTCTTCCAAGGATCAGTCATCAATGGGTTTTAAACAAAAATGACATTTTCTTGGTCCTGCTCTGGTAAAAATCTTTACAGAGATCAATGAGCATATTTAGTGCATGGGCTGGGGGTGGCTGAGGGTACTGGCATGGTGATTTTGCAAATTCTAGTCACAGGAGCCACAGAGTGAGACAAACAGGCCAGCATGGGTGCCCCTTGGTGGGCACACAACTAGGCTGACCGCACACCCTTTGTTCTGCGGTGGTGGGGGTAGTGCAGGGTAATGGCTGAGAGCATGGAATTAAGGGCCAAGCTTCCTGTGTTCAAACCCTGACTCTCCATGGCATCTGGATACAAAATCAAGTGCGTGAAACCTAATCCTGCCTTCCTTCTCCGTAAAGGGGAGGGGATCATGTTAGTTTCTAGTGTGTGAGCTGGGGATTGAGAATGAAGTGCATCAACAAGAAGTGCGTCAACAAACACAAAACTCTTGGACTCTGCCTGGAACATCAAAGACCTAGTTATCTTTGATAAACAAACTTTACACAGTTTGCTGCTGGAAATGAGTCTAAAAGCCTTTCTCTCATGTGTCATTTCCTCTGCAGGCCACTCCATCAGCCCCGCTCCTGGCGAGGTCGGCCTGAGGTCTGTTTGCCTTGCCTGAGAATGAAGTAAACCAGGGTCCCGTTAGCAGGCACTGCTGAGCTCAGCGGGAACTTGTACCTCCTCGTATCTTACGGTAATGAACTTTCCAGACTTCCATTTCTGGGGCACAAAAGAATAAATACAATGAATGAGTCTCTGGAGGAAAATAACAAAGACAGCTGGATAAAATATTAAAAACATCTTTAAGGGCACTGGGAGCTCTCTAGAAAGTAAAACTGGCAAAAACAAAACACTGGGATTGCTTTAAGGTGAGCGAGCCACATGTCAAGGCTTTGCCTGGTGGCAAGTGCTCAGTCCAGTAAACTGGAGCCCACCCCACCCCTGGCACAGGGGACCACACGTAAGTCTAGAACTTCCCTAGGCAGGGGGTGGGATGAAAGTCAGGGTCCCAAAGACCTACCTAGCTGTTTGCAGGGCTGAATTAGTGGTCACTTGCCCACCTTTGGCACCAAAAAAAAACCTCCAGAAATCAAGAATAATACTGTGGTGCTATATAATACTTAAGGTGCATCAAATATCTAAAATATCAAAAATAATGGGGCAAAGTCCACAATGAACAAAATCTCAATATTCCAAACAATGACACATACTCACTCACCACCTGGCACAGTCAACTTGATTGGCACTTTTTAGCAAGCATTCAGGAAACACAAACTCCAATTTTATGCAAATCCCTTCAGGTGATAGAAAAAAAATAGAGCCATAACCCTGCTCCTGTTAACAGCACAGTAATAGCAGTGCCAGGACAGGACAGGGAGAGAAAGCTGAAACTTACAGGGACTGTCACTCATGAAAACAGATATATCAGTGTATTATCGCTTTAATGGAGAAAACATTCTCTTCCATAGTTGTAAACATATCTTTAAATAAGAAAATTTCTTGACAATTCAGTAATGAGAAGGGAATTTCAATACCCCGACTTAAAGGATATGGACAAATTACTCTAGACATAGCAAACATTGGTGTAAAACATTCAAGGAATTTCCATTTGCTAGGAGCAAGGCAACT
The DNA here is from genome assembly GCA_019455555.1 of Galemys pyrenaicus. Lineage (NCBI taxonomy): Eukaryota > Metazoa > Chordata > Mammalia > Eulipotyphla > Talpidae > Galemys > Galemys pyrenaicus. The sequence goes on from JAGFMF010011662.1 coordinate 2,447,154, forward strand.
TGGAAACTGTTGGTTTTGTTCAGCATCGTTCAGGTCTCAGCAAGTGCTGTATTACAAGAAAAAAATAAAAGCTATTGAAGAAAAATAAGGAATCTCAATTACAGGTGATGCAATTTTTCACGCAGAAAACATTTTGTTTTCATCAAAACATTGAGTCAACAGAAAAATATTTAACAAATATGCTTAAAGATCATTTTTATTAAATGAATATGCATTAAGATAATGTTATTTGTTAATAGATACATTCCATGGCCTAACAAAATAAAACTTTAAATTTCATCATTAAAAGCTACCTTACTGGTGGCACAGTGGGTTGAGTGTCGCACTGTGAAGCATCCTCAGCTCAGGAGCATGAGTTCCATTCCCAGCCAGGGAGGGGACCCACATGGCACAGCAGACCTCTTCTGCCTCCCCACTGCTCCCCTCAGCAGTGTATTTCAGTCAGTCTGCCTGTTCTGCTCCCCACTCTGTCTCTGCTGAATCCTCTCACCTCCCGTGACTCTGGCCTGTACCCCAGCTCTTGTTTGCATAAATAAATAAATGTTTAAAAAACTCAAACTACCTTACTGGGAGTCTTACAGGGCAACCCTAGTATAAAATGGGTTTCCCTGATTGGGTCCTCACTTGTGTGCTCTAAAGACTTATAATAAGCTCCAACTGCAGGCACACGCGACAAAAGTTATTAAAGGGTTTTATAAAGGAAGGGGAATACAGTAGAAATAACACAAAAAGAAGAGAGGGATACAAATCTGTAAATATTCTACCAGAACTTCCAAGTTGGAACTCAATGATGCGTTGAGAGCTGGCTCTGAATCAAGGGAGATAGCTCCAAAGGAAGAGAGAGCCCAAGGCTCACCTCTCTGGTTTTAGAGCCAGCCTGGCTGCTCAACTCCACCCTCAGGTCCTAGCGATCCACTCTTCGATAATCATCTTACCGGATTTGTGGTTCTGGAACACTGGTGGTCTGGAGTGGGGGTTGGAGTCCACACACCCATCTGTGTAATTCATTCAGGACAACCTTTCCTCCCCAACAGGAGGTGATGGTACTCTACTCCACACAGTTACTTTGGGAGCCAGCTGGTAGAAACACCACCCTATTTAGCACGTAACTTCTCGAGTTCCTAGTATTGACTTACAGCAACATACAAAGGTGGGGGGGGGGTGGTGCTGTAGGTCTTTGTAGGCCAGCCCTCAAGATGGTGAATAGCATCTGCCCACATACTACTTGTCAGAAATCAGGCACACGCCTCACTCCATTGTAAGGAGAGCCAAGAAGAAAGGTGTATCCAGGAGGAAAGGGAAATGGCTTTAATGGAAAGCAAGGTGGTCTCTGCCACAACATTTTTAAAAAAGGTATGACCTTAGCCAAAAGCAGTTTCAAAATGTTTTAAACAAGACACCAGTGATAATAGCAACACAAGTGTATAGCACTAGAATTTGCCTACCAAAGATGTAAAAAGACTTTCTTAAATGTACTTACCCTAAAAGTATATTTAGCAAGATTTTTCCATGACGATTTAAACAAAGATTATAATGGAAAGAATCATTCTCAGACTGAAAACATAATTATCTCTCCCTAAATATCCTAATTAATTGAAATTCTGCCATATGTAAGCAATAATCATTAAAGCCATTTTCTTTTTGGAAAAAACGTTTTGACTTTTTAAAGATCTTAATAAACAGAGGGATGGGTGCATGTGAACAATGGCAAAGAACGCACTGGCACTAAGGTGTTCCTTCTTCTCATACTGCTCTATAGCTTCAGTGCAGTCCCATCAAAATACTAGCATAGCTGTTTGTGGCACCTGACACACTGACTCTGAAAATGCATGGAAAAACAGATGTTTGAGAATAGCTACAACACCCCAAGAAGAGAGCCTGAGGAAGAATTCATCCAACTCATAGGAGAGCTTCAGCTAAATCTACTCCACCAGTAAGATCATATGGAGCGGAAACATTTTCAGATAAGGTAGACCACTGGGACAAAACAGAAAGGGCAGAAACAACTCACACGTTAAAAAAAAAAAAATTAACTTGACTTATGGTAGAGGGACACAAAATCAGTGGGAGCAGGGAAACTGCAAAGTATGGTATTAAGACATTTGCTTACCCGATGGATTTAAAAAAAAGTTACCTCCCCTAATACATGAAAACCATCAATTCCATTTAGTTTACAGGCTTAAATGTGAAGAGCACAACTATAAATACTGAGAAGGCAATACTTAAAGAATATCTACTGTGTTGGAAGTAAGGCACGATATAGTAAATATTTCTAAAAAACTGAGAATTGTCAAGAAAGACTAAATTAAGACCCTCTAAAATTAAGAACTTCTAGGTATAAAGATGATCTAAAAGAAAATGAGATAATACATAAAGGAGATAAAATACATGTCTAGAATATACGAAGGACTCCTACAAATCATTATGAATGAAAACAACCCAGTATAAACAGACAAGAGATGTGATCAGATAGATCATATAAATGACCTGGAAACATGTGAAAAAGTCCCCAGGGCATCCATAACCAGGGAACTGCAGTCAAAAACCATAGTAAGACACCACTTCTTAGTGCCATAGAACAAGACCTACTCTCCTGGAGTGTGGCTGGGAATTTAAATGAATAGCTTTTTTTTTTTTTTTTCTGGAAACCACATGGCATTACTTAGCAAGTGCACACAGGGTCCAGGACTGGGGGTCCAGATCTGAGCCCCAGCTCACCAGTGATGGTGTCAATTAAGAGTGATAGAAATTCGAGGATGTGGAGAAAAGGAACTTTCTTACACTGCTGGTAGGAATGCAAACTGGTCCAACCATTATGGAAAGCAGTATGGCGGTTCCTCAATCTACTAAAAATGGAGCTTCCATAGGATCCAGCAATCCCACTCTTAGGAATATACCCAAAAGACACAAATACACTGATTCAAAAGAACACCTGCACCCCAATGTTTATAGCAGCACTCTTTACAATAGGTAAGACCTGGAAACCACCTAAATGCCCAAAAACAGATGATTGGATCAGGAAGCTGTGGTCCATATACACAATGGAATACTATTGAGCAATCAAAAAAGATAAACTAGATGCATTCATAGGAACATGGATGGAACTGGAAGGGATGATGCTCAGCGAAATAAGTCAGAAGGCAAAAGAAAATTACCGGATAGTTTCCCCCTTAGGAGGAATTTAAGGGACCCAAAAAAGGATCAAGGAAAAGAATAACAACAACAATAATAATAAAAACACAAAACAAAGACAAGGACAAATTGGGGACACTTGGAGGGGCGAGGGGAGGGAGAGAGTTGAGGGCAGATAAGAGCATAAGGGACTGAGGTGATGGTGCACTGGTCAAAAGGTGGTGGGGAATCCATGGGGATTACAATTGATGTCAAGTATATATAAATAAAGGGGAAAAATACTAAAAAAAAAAATCTAACTTAAATACTTCAAAAAAAAAAAAAGTGATAGAAATTGCCAGTGACTCATGCTGGTGCCGGGCCGCTGTCCTCAGAGACCCGGAGAGGAGCAGCGTGTCTGGCTTTAAAGCTGACTCCTGTCACCTACTCACTGCGTGCCTTTGGCAACAACTTGACTTCTCTGGGCCTCAATTTTATCACCTATGTTAATAGTGAGCCTTTAGTGAGTGCTATTATGATTACGCTTTTAAAATTTCATCAGAGATGAGGATGAAAGTGTAAAGAGCGGGAGGACCACACCTGTTGAGAGCGCTTCACATTACTTACATCTAAGCTTATTGTCTACTCAAGACTTTTCTGGAGCTGGGCCTCCTTGGTGGCACAGCGGGTTGACCACTGCTTGGTGAAGCATCCGCGGTGAAGCTCCCGCTGCAGTGTGAGTTCAGTCCCCAGCCAGGGAGGGACCCACATGGCGCAGCAGACCTCTCCTGCCTCCCCTGCTGCTCCCCTCAGCAGTGTGTTTCAGTCGATTTGCCTGTTCTGCTCCCCGCTCTGTCTCTGGTGACTCCTCTCACCCCCCCCACACCTCTGGCCTGTACCCCAGCTCTTAATGCATACATAAATAAATCTTTAAAAAAAAAAGACTTTTCCAGAGGTGCCATCCAGTGAAGGTCAAGTTGGTATGTGTTTGTCTCTTGGGGAGGATGGGGTGTGTACCTAACAATTTCATGCAAATCAAAAAATTAGAAGTCACCAGTTCCATGCCGGGGTTTCAAGTATAAGTGAAGAAAATGAAGTCACTGCTATTTTAAAACTAATTACTAATAAAATACTTTGATTCACATTCCCTTGGAAATAAAATTCTACCTTTGAAATAAAGGTCTCTGGCAGAGCTGCTCAGAAATACCTTTGTTCTAAGCAGGAGTTTTCCGTTAGCACAGAACACACTGTACCCTACTCAAAAAGTGACTGATTCTGGTTTTAAAGGGAAGACAATTAAAACATGTAGCCGTTAAACCACGTTTAAAAATATCTACCCCATGTAGGTGACGTTGCACCAGCGAATTGGTAGTGGTAAATTATGGGGACGACAGCTAAGAAAAGAAAGCAAATATTGTAAGAAAAATAAATTAAAAATATCTACCCCATATCAGTAAAGAGATATGGAGGCTGTTCAGTTCTTCCTTTTTTTAAAAAAAAGTCTAATGGTGAATCAGTAAAATAAAAATGTCAAGATATCTAGTTTCATATCTGGAGCTAGGGAAAAAAAAAGAAATTTGACCACAAGTTCAATGAGAACTTCATATCATCAAATTTCAGTTTCTTTAGATGACTGTTTTTATAGATATCTCTTGATCCTTTCACTAGATGTATGCGACCAGCTCATCTCGAAAAGCTAGGTTAGATGAAGGATAAGAAGAAACATAAAGAAAAATCATGTAGGGTTTTACGTTTGCAAATGATTTACATTAGCATAATTCCAAGTTATACTTACTATGATTCAGACACTTTGTACCTGCTACTATCCATAAAACAAAAATTACACAAATGAAAATTCTAATTCAAATAAAAATTCACGAAGTTGAGTATATTGGGTCTGAGTTCATAATTCTGCAGTTTTCGTATGTTAGCCTAAAACTGTACAAACTTGAATTCCGCCAAGTCATTTGTTGTCAAAATATAAAACACATTCTCCTTCTTTCTTCCCAAACTCTTTCTTCCTGTCCAGTTTAAAAAAGGTGGAAAGTGTGGCCCTCAATTGCAACATTCATCTCTCATCTAATTTAGTCTTCATTTTTGAAAAGCATTGTGCAATATTTAAGACACAAAGTGGCACACAGATAAAACACCAAATGTCCATGTACCCACTTCCCGGGCTTATAAACATCTTCACAACACATGTCAAGCCTGGTGGATCCTTCTCGATCACATAACTCTCCTGTCTGTGAACTATTTCATTCCTGTCCTCTTGTAAAGTACCGAGTTTCCGTGGGCACCCCAAAAGAACAAAGAGCGGACACAGGGCTGCAATGGTCAGGTAGAGCTTTAGTTACACCAGCATGCTGAGGTCGACCGTTCAACCGTGACACGCAGGTCTGGCTGAGTTGATCGACCACGAGGGAAGAAGTGGGCTTTTATAGCCAATTTCCCGCCTTACATAGGTTGCAGCCAATAAGCTGAGAGATCAAAGCCCGCACAATGAGCACAGCAAATAGCTTTAAAGAGAGACAAGTTTCAAAAATTTTAAACTTACAGGAGATCCATTTTAGGCGGGCTCAGGCTTCTGCCCCCACCTGGGTGCACATTCTAAGATAACATTGTTTCATCCGCCCTGCCCTTAACTGCCCAGGAGAGCCTAAGGTATGGGACCAGCTGACCTACTAGATAAGGCCTGTAGGTCGTTTTTCAAGTTTCAGTCAGCTCAGTTTAGACAAACTCTGACTCTAACACTCTCAACACAATATTACATGTACTATCCTTAAACCCAGGTTTTGCATTTTGTAACTTTACATGAATACTCCTCTGCAATTTGCTCTACTCACTCAGCATTATGTGTGTGAGAATTATCCATGCAAATATACATAGTTCATGTTCATTCATTTTCACTCCTGTGTAACATTCCACGGTATGAATATACTGTAACTTATGTCCTGAATTAGTGAATATTATAAATATTCACTACCATAAGTGGATATTAGTAGTCTCCATATTTTTATGCCAAAACCTCTCCAACCTTAAATATTGACAATTTATAATTTTTTGCCAGTCACTGTGACTACAATTCTTCAACTGCTAGTACAGTTAAGCCTCTTTCTCTAAGTTTCTGGCCCTTTAAGTTTTTTGAAAATTGCTCTATATACCAATCTCTTAGGAGGACCACTAGTTTTCATTTTTAAGATAGTTAAGAATGATCTTTGTAAATAATCAGATAAGAATAGACCATGAACTGTTTATTATTTCTCTTACTGAACCAGGAAATCATCCAAAGGAAATTCAAAATAATCATGTGCTCATTTCTGGGCTAAGGGGACTTCTGCACCACAGCCCATGAGTCAACCTTCCTCAGCTTTACACTAAAATACATACATAACACAGAAATAGGAGGGGGAAAAAAAGAATGAAAACAAAGACTAGCAGGCAGCTTATGGCCAGACTATGGTAGGAAATTCCACTAACAAAACCTATGAAGCTGCAATGAGCGTCAAAATGCATGGGAGACGCTGAGCCATGCTTGCAGTCCTGAGAAGAGCACAAAGGTCTTGGAGGAAGCAGAAAGGCATTTCCTCCTCCACTGCCCTCCTCAGGGCTCCAGGGTCCAAAGTCCTCACCAGCCAGGTCACAGGATGCCAGCCTGTTCTGCAGATAATACTCTTGGCTGGAACCAGTGTCACCAGCCCCTCTTTCAACCAAGAAAACCCATGCACTCAACCCAAGCAGACTAAAACCCGGGACCCCTGGAGAATAACAGGAGCAGACACAACAGCACTAGAAGCTGAGCTGCCCCTTGCTTCTTCTCGCTATCTCATCAGCACGTTCCAGCTATCTTACTAACCCAGGCTAATCCAGAGCTTCCTTAAGCTGATAAGGTAGCCTCTCCTGAACCGATTCTGTCCACGAATGAAGTCCCAACGGTCTTGTACTTAATTCGAGCACAACCCTATAGATTCAACGTACATTTGTAATCTTTCTTTCTATTTTTATCTCTAAACATTAAGAACGCTAACTACACGGTGTTACCTATTTCTGCAGTGTTCCCTGTTCGAGCATGGCTTCATGTTTTGGTTTCTCTTATTCCTGCACACTGGAAGACCCTCTTTTTCCTCTTTTAAGCTCACTGAAATCTTTCCCATTACTAGAGGCTCGTCTTCAAGGCCCAAGTCCTTCACCAGGTCTTCCAGCATCCTAAATGAGAACAAATCTCTCCCTCCTGTGTTTCCGCAGTAATTCCTTCGCCCTTCTGTAACACTGAGCACCGTCTGCCTCCCAGCTTTGCTACCCAGCTAGTCAGGGTCTCTTTCTAGCTAACACATGCCTCGTGCCTTCCGTAAAGACATACAGCAAATATGTTCTCAAGCAACTGAGGACGAGAGGGAAGGGGACCATAAAGAACTTCTCACTCAGACCTCAATTTTTACTACTCGATTTTATGTTTGTCTTTAGAACAATAGCTGGACATTGTCATGCAGCCAGACTGAAAAGGAACTAAATCTTGAATTTCCTTTGCAGTTTTTCAGAGGAAACCTATAGGTGACACCTTCTGGGACAAAGGAAAGAGGAACTGAAGGCCACAAAGTGGGGGTCGAGGTCAAGCAGCAACAGGAAGTCCTCTTTCCCAGTCCCAGCTGCTGCCCTCTCGACTCACGAGCAAGAAAGTAAGTTCTAGAAGGCCAGCAGATGTCCTGCCGGTGGAAAAGCCAGAGGGTACAATTATAAGCCCTCAAGGCACTTGGTGCATCATCTCCATTTTCTCCCCACTCTTTCCTCCAGCCAAACAATAGAACATTGCTGTCAATGTTTAAGCCACTTATGTATTTGTCACATGATAATGAATCCATCATTCCAACTTCTTGTTATTTCCAGACACTCTTGAGTGAAGTTGCTGTCTGTACACGCATGAGGCATCCTTCCCTGAGTTGAAAACCATGAAGAACTTGTTCCTTCCACTGGCCACAAGAATGCCCCTCTCATCATGTTTTTGAAAGGCACAGAAGTTATGGTTCACATTCCATTTGTTATCAAAAGCAAAATTGTTCTAGCTTCTGTATCTATCTGGTATCTGTATTTCTTCAACAGATACCAACTAAGTTCTTGTGCTGCTCCAAACACTGTGCTAAGGAGAGGCAAAAGGAAGAGGAAAAGCAAGCGTGGCCTCAGACCTCATAAAGCTTCCTCCATAGATGAGACAAATACAGATAAAATAATTTCAAGAATAAATGGAAGCTGTTTGCCATGAAAGCAGGCTTTCTGGCTACTAGGTGAGACTACAGTGAAGAAAGGTGAGCCAGTCTGGAGAATTAGAAAACCTCCCTCGAAAAGCGCCATGCATTGAGATCTGCAGGTTAAATACTGAGCTAGATAGGAAGGGTGCAGGGAGGGTGGGGAAAGAACGTTCTAGGTCAGGGCAGCAGTGCACACAAAGGCCTTGCTGCCTAAGGAAAAATGTTTATGAACAAAAAGGCAGAAACAATTTTAAGGGGCCTCCCTGGTGGCACAGCAGGTTGAGTGCTGCACTCTGAAGCTTCTGTGGCACACCAGAGCGAGTTCCATCTCTGCTGCCGGCCAGGGGAGTGATCCACATGGTGCAGCAGACCTCTCCTGCCTTGCCGGCTGCTCCCCTCAGCAGTGTATTTCATTCAGTCCATCTGCCTGTTCTGCTCCCCACTCTGTCTCTGGTGAATCCTCTCATCCCCCACACCTCTGGTCTGTACCCCAGCTCTTGTATGCATAATTGTTAGGGGGGAAAGACCCTCCTGAATGGACTACACAAATAGGTTATGGACTTTGTCCCCCCATTCCAGACCTACAAGATCCAAGAACTACAAATCCCATAGGTCATTATCGAAGAGCAGATCACTGGGACCTGAGGGTGGAGTTAAGCAGCCAGGCTGAGTATAAAAGCAGACACAAGGGCCTTGGGGGTCCCTTTTCCTTGGGAGCCAGCTCTCAGCGCGTGCTGGGTTCCAGCTCTGAGGGACTGGTAGGACATTTACGGATCTGCATCCCTCTCTTCTCCTTATACTATTCACTACGCTATTTTCCCTTCTCTTGTAAGTAAAACCCTTTATTAACCTTTGTCATGTGTGCCTGCTGTTGGGACAACATAAGTACCTTTCAAGCACACGGGTGAGGACCCAGTCAGGCAAACCCCATTTTATATTAGGGTTGCCCTGGAACAGTTTGGCGCATAAATAAATAAATCTTAAAAAAAAAACTTTAAAAGCCACTCTTTGAGCCCATGGCACCTCATCTCTCTGTCTGCAATCTTATTCAGTAGCCATACTCCTGGGATTCTACAAGGTGCTCTAGTTAATAAAAATGCAGACCTTAGCCATTTGGAAAGCTTGAAATTGCAGAATGTTTCCAACTTGGATGATAAACATGAGGAAAAAGATATAAAGAGCCCAAGTGTGTCCTGAAACTTTTGAATCCAGATTCTGATCTTTGTCACTCATCTTCTACCACCTTCCTCTTGCCAAATACCACCCCACCCAACCCCACCCAACTCAGATGCATAGTCAAGGGTCAAAGTCTTCCCTGTGTTTATTTCTGAACTTTTGTTTTCAAAGGAGAGGCAGCCACAAAAATCAGCTTGGAAAGGAATTCGGTAGTGGTGTTCTGGGCAGACTGTCAGGGGACTTGCTAAGCTGACATAACATTCTGATACATTTTGCTTAAAGATCCTGGGGAGGCAAACATTACTTTTTAAAAATTTACCAGGTGAGAGGAAGCTAATAGGTTTTGCACGTGTGAGGGTTCATTTCTTAATGTTTCCAAACTTTTGTTCACTGATTCAGGATGGATTTTGATTATTCAACTGAACGCCTTTCCCCATTGGCCAGCATATTCTGAGCTCTACCTTGGCAGGGGTAATGCATTAATCTCCTCTCTCCTCTCTCAACTCCGACATGCCGGGTTGGCAGAGAATTTAATTCACCTTTCACTTAAATTGGTTTTCTTTTTACCTTCAATACAACCACCATCTTTGACTTACCATATCTATTCTTTTTTTTTTTTTAAGCATAGTAAAATGGGGTCAAACCTCTATTTCTTGAACTGGGTTTAATAAATAAAACTAATAGCTGAGATTGATTACCCATTTAGACAGCAAACTACCAAACCTAAGATGGATTGTGTAATTTGCAGCTCTATGACATGTATTAAATTTCCAGACAGAAGATAAATAATTCATGTAAATAACCAAGAGGAGATACCCAAGAATGAAGTTGTGTGGTTATTCTTTTAGAGCAATTAAAATAAATGGCAAGTTTCATTAACTGTTGACTTTGGGTATCCTATAAATGCATCCAACTAACCACTGCTTCATGGGAGTTGGTGTAGAAATTAAGGAAGTTCTATTTGTTCATATCTATAGCCCTTAAGTAATTATCTAAATCCCTCAAAAGGGAATATCCACACCCAGAGTTTTCTTAACACTACCCAAAATTCTACCTTCACCTTGTGGTTTCATAAGTTAAAATCACTAACTAGGGGAATAAGAAATAAGCATAAAGGATATGAGTACTAAGTTCTTCTTTGCTTCTAAGAGAGAAGAACCCAGTGGATAAAATAAGCAGTAAGTGTTGAATTTTGCTTATACTTCCCCAAGCTTAAATTAGTAAACTTGCTATAATCACTTATCGCTTTGGATTTCATAACTTGCAAGATAAGGATAAAAAGTTCATTACGTAGGGTGGTTTTATGTTTTAATTAGATTTGAGAAAGCCAAGATAATCCTAAGATCCTCCCAGAGTGATAAAAATAACGAAAGATGTGCTTCTTTTTCAAAGCCTTAAATGAAGACTAGTGCCCATTGGTACCCCAGCCTGGGATAGCTTTTTTTTTTTTTTTTTTAAAAAGAAACTTATTTATGCATACAACAGCTGGGGTACAGGCCAGAGTCACGGGAGGTGAGAGGATTCACCAGAGACAGAATGGGGAGCAGAATAGGCAGATGGACTGAAACACACTGCCGAGGGGAGCAGCGAGCAAGGCAGGAGAGGTCTGCTGCGCCATGTGGGTCCCCTCCCTGGTCAGGGATCAAACTCACACTTCTGTGCAGTGGATGCTTCACAGTGCAGCACTCAACCCGCTGAGACACCAGGGAAGCCCAGTAGTTAGCTTTCTAAGCCAAGAATGGGAGATAAGTCTAGACAGAGTGGTCTCCCAGTCCGAGGGGGGCAAAGGTGAGTGCTCCCAGAAGCTCAGCAACTCTAAGGACACTTGTCCACTGAGCACTCAGCACTGGACACAGGGACTTGGTCCACGGGGTCATCTCTGAGTGTGCACCAGGCATCACACTAGGCATTTTTCCTATAATATTGAAAGATGAAGAGAGTTCCTGCTTTCCAGGAATTGACAAAGGTTGTTTGTAAGAGGGAGCTCTAAGCAGATAACTTGACTTTTTATTTTTTTGAAGAATCTTTATTATTACTGTCATTCCCATTTTTACAGAAAACAGAAGAGAGCAAAGTGATTTGTCCCTGGCCACAAGATAGTGAAGGACACAGATACAACTCAACCTCCAGCTTCTGTTGTTTAAGGAGACCCGCAGGTGTCCTCTTCTGTGATGAGCTTTGTTCTTATAGGATTAAAGGTTTGCTGACCTTCATCGGGAATGATAGCTTGAGTTTTAGAAATTCCTGAGTTCCAGCTTAAAGGTGTTAGAAGAGTGAGAGTTCTACATATAAGTTCTCCTCAATAAACACATTTTCTCGGGATACAGTTACCTGAGATTGCAAGGTTTCCAGGCTCTGTACTGAGCCACAACAACCAAGGAGTCCCTCCTTATAGATGGTATCACACCGGTTTTGAGAAATTTCTGGGAAGATTAAAAATGAATGAAAAGACAACATTTTGAGTACATTTAGATGAAAATGAAGGCTTTGTGTTGTCTGTGCGAGGGAGAGGTTTAAGGGAGCAGGCAGGTGTTCTTGAGAACCTTTCAGGGGGTCTTACTGCCAGAGCGTTCCTGGAGTTACTCCTGAGGCCTAGAGAATGAGTCGAGCCATGGTTAGTTTCAGTCCCTCCCTCCACCTCCCATCTGTACCAATGTCTTCAATCTCATCAGGCTTTTCTTAGGGCCTTTCTTTCTCCTTGGGCTGCAACTCTTGGTGTTTCCAGGGTGCTGACTTTGACAGCAGCCCCCTTGGGAATATATGAGAAAAAGAGAACAGAGGGAACTCACAACTGTGTCGTTCCTTGGAGCTCAAGACTGGTGGTGGGGTTGCCTTCTTCTCTCCACCTTCAGAGACTCTTGTGTTTTTGTTGCACTTACAGAAATAGGGAAAAGTATGTCTACTCCTTTTTAGAAGTGATCATCCCCTTAACTGGCCTCTGTGTCTATGTGTGTTAAAATACATATAACTTTTTCCGTGTTAACCATTTTTATGTGCACAGTGCAGGGGTATTAACCACATTCATAATGTTGTACAACCATTGTCCAAAAATCTTTCATATTCCAAGCAGAATCTCTCTCCTTATTAAACAACCTATTTTCCCCTTCCCCTAACACTCAGTACTCTTTAGTTTACTTTATATGTGTGTCTACGACATAGACATATACACTCATATGTCTATGAAATTGTCTTCTAGATATTTCATATAGGTGGAATCATATGATATTTGTCATTTTGTGTCTGGTTTATTTGACTTAGCATAACATTGCATGTATCAGAATTTCACCCCTTTTCATGGGGGAGTAATATGCCATTGAATGGATATACCTCAGTCTCTTTAGCCAGTCACCTGTCAATTAACTCTTAAACTCTTGACTAACTTGCCTTTTTGACAAGGCAGTACTGAAGGCTAAAGCGAATGGGGAATGGAAGTGTGTAAATATCTCACCTTGGTTTACTCTTGTCCCTTCTCTCAGTTCTATTTTTTTTTAAAAAAAGATTATTTATGCATACAAGCACGGGTACAGTTCAGAGGTGTGGGGGGGTGAGAGGATTCACCACAGAGAGCAGGGAGCAGAACAGGCAGATCAACTGAAGT